>JAUESI010000037.1:465615-477049 GCA_032275145.1 Synergus laeviventris
AGTCATAAAAAATGACTTTAGAAGCTATTATGATGAAAATGTGAGTTTAATACTGATTATTGCAATTTAAATATGTCTTTTAACATATCATTTAGTTTAAAATAATATTTTTTTCCGTAATTTAAAAATTAACATTTGATTGTAATTACCCCACTGTTTTCCTGTGTGACCTAGTATAGTTCCTTCCTGTGGATTGTACAGTCCATCCTTGAAAGCCTGGCATTTCGTTTTGGTGCTTGGTTTACGCATATAATCGAATTCACAAGATCCATTTTGCACATTTTTTCCAGGAGAACTCATTTCTACACCTCACAAATAGCGATGGGAAAGGAAAAATCAAACTGTTCCTCAGAATCGCTCTGCACGCACTCAAAGCTGAACATGAACAGAAATCCAAGAGGCAGTTCCGAGTTGAACGTGTACGAACCCCGAATCTAACTTTGGCACTCTCCCCGACGAGAGGAGAGGGAACGAGATCGTAGGTTTCTGATCTACTGACTGAATGTCAAAATCACCAGGTTTTATTCATAAAAATAATGACAGAAATTTGAGGTAAAAGTTATTACTATTTTAATAGCAATTTAATCTTTTTTTTAATCTTTGTCGATCCTCTTTTACATTACATATATGGAATTTCAAAATAATGTCTTGCTTATTAATGATAAGAGCAAGGTTTTGGTTTTAATCCTAGAAAATCAGATCTTATAAATTGCTTCGAAAACTCTTGCACCATTTTTTGGAATTATTCATAAGGTTTATGATGATGTCTTTGAATCTATTTCGGTAAATGTATAGTTGATCCACTATACGAGGGTCACACCTGAGTTCCAATAATATTAAAAAATAGAATTAATCATCTTGACTCACAATTTACAATTCACAGTGGATTATTTTAAAAGACGATATTGTGAAATCCACTTCGCGCTTGCTCTATTAAATGAAGTAGTTATAGTTTTCGGAAACTTGTCGTTCGAAGATACAAAGTTACTATATATCTGCTCTGTTTGATGCTGAACAAAAGTCACTCGATGCGCGCACTATATACTCAAAAGGAAATCAGAATAATCAGAGTTTATCACTCATACACTTTAGTTAGTTGGTATATAGTATACGACCACACGATGTGGCACACGTGAATGTTTGGACCCGGTTCTTTCAGGGACGAGACGAATATCGGTTACGTTGTCGAGTGATCAGTAACAACTGCAGAAATTACATGGTGCAGAACGGGTTTCACGTTCAGCGGAGGACAGCCGATAGCAATTACTCTACTGCACCGATTACAGAAATGATACATAGGTATATGTATATATATATATATGCTATGTGGCGATAATATATGTACTGCGGACATGATCCTTATCAGTATCTTCACCCACATGGTTCAATTGCTTCACGCCGTAATCTAAATGCATAGTTTTTCCTATTACGTGAACCTGATAAACTAATCGATAAATAAATTCCGCATAAACTTACCACATACATTGAAAATATTTTCCACATAAGCTATCTAAATATTACGTAACGCACTTTAAGGGTGGGTGGAGGGGTTTTCAGTGTGCGTTACATGAGGAAGGGGGTTTGATTTGTTCTAGATGTTATATAATATTTATTTTTCATATTTAATTAACAAAAAATGTGTAACTCTTAAGGTTACGTAAAATAACGGGGGGGATTGAAAAGGGTCTAGAAACGCTAAAAAGTGCGTTATGTAATACTTGAATCAGCTTGAACGCTCCTGTATTGTCACTGTATTTTACCATTGGCCTGAAAAAAGGTGATTTTTAAACCAATAAAACTAAAATATTAAGAAGTTTGGCTAAAAGAAAAAAACCTTGATTCAATTGAAGTGAAAATTCAAGTGGATACATGTTTGTAACTTTATAATATATAAAATGACCGACAACTGTTATACTGATGATAATAAATTTAATTCCTACAATAAACGAGTTTAATGTTGGAACAATTAATAACGAACTAATTTAAAACGTTAAAAAATAACGAGGATTGGTGGGAATTCTATCTTGCACTAGAAATTAGAGTGCATTAAACATTAATTGAAAGTCTAGTGGACGTTGTTTCTGCTCAATATTTTCAGCCCATATTCTGCATTCTACTGTAATCAGTCGGTTCGCTGTAAAAAAAGAATTAATTTTTAAATGTTGTTTATTTTTAAATTCATAATTAATTAACGTTACCTGTTAAATTAGTAAAATATAAAGCAACCAAGGGAGCAAGATAATCTCCACGCCCGTTGAAAGGAAAGTATTGCGAGGGAAATCCAGATATTGGAAAATAATCAATGTGACCAATGAATTCCTTATCAACATTATTTAGTCCATCGCAGGACAACCACACGTTTGACTGCGTAATAAAAACACGTTAGAGATGTAGTAAAATGATTTACTGTGCTTATATAGCTCAATTTAGCGCGGACACAAATCCTCATATGTCGGTAACTATCGGTAAAAGGAATCTATATTTAGATTAAATTCATGCGTACCTGCGTAGATGATCTGATAACATTTTTTAGCCACACAGGCATATTGTCAGGTAATACTGATGTTTCATTGAAACAATGAGGAACCCAATTGAATCTCTATATTAAATAGTAGTGGATTTAACCATTTATTAACATATTAATAGTAAAATAACAATAAAGATTTAACCATATTAATAATTGAGTGGTAGATGATAAACCTTATTTAACTTGATTATAACGCAAGGCTTGACAGGTATTGTATATCCATAAGGAGGTGATCCACAAACACCAAGACGCTTGATATCAAAAAAACATGATACGCTTATCCTATTATCTGTCACTTGGCTTTCAGTACAGTCATGAACGTACTCGGATTCACCTTTCAGATATTCTAAAATATTTTTTTTATTAGAATTATCTCATTAGGATACAATTTTTTTCAATAAAAGCTTACCCTGTTTAAACATCCCATATAAGAAACTAAATAAAAAAACTATACATATATATGAAACTATATGGGAAACTATGGAATCTACATAGAAAACCAAATAGAAAATATGTAAGAAATCATATGGGAAACTATGTAGGAAAGTTTGTTGTAATTTTCCCCTTATAGTTTCCCATATGCTTTCCATATACAATATATGGGAAACCATATGGGAAAATATATAGGAAACTACCCAGGCGAAATAAGTTTCGGATTGAAATATTCATTCCGAAATATTCCGAATCCGACCTTCAATCGGAATGAATCCGGCAAATCCGAATTCGGATAGATTATAAATGGGCCTCGGATTGATTCGGATTGGTTCGGATACAAATTCAAGAATAATTCGGAGGTTTTTATTTTTAATACTATAAAAAAATTGACATAATATTTGGAAAATATTAGAATATATATGATTATAATTTATTTATTAATTATAATGTCATAAATACTTTGAAATCAGAATATACTGCCAACCTTGAAAAGTATCATTCAGAGATTGAATATACCTCTCGAATCTACTTTGAGTCTGTAAATCATTAATCCAAATTATAGGCGATGTTGATGGAGAAAAGATGTTTGGGTGAAATGTGATGCCTTTTAAAAATGATATTTTAATTAATTTTATAACTAAAATAGTATAAAATTATTAGACTATAAATACCTGGACATTCAGAAAATAATTGTTTCCTTTCGACAGCACTTCTCCCTCCCCGTGAC
Source organism: Synergus laeviventris (assembly GCA_032275145.1). Classification (NCBI taxonomy): domain Eukaryota; kingdom Metazoa; phylum Arthropoda; class Insecta; order Hymenoptera; family Cynipidae; genus Synergus; species Synergus laeviventris. The sequence continues at coordinate 469,305 of JAUESI010000037.1, forward strand.
TTACTCCCAATTTGCTTATTGACTTCAAAATAGGGCTTATCCAGACGTGAAATATAATAAACTGTTATCCATAATTGCAAGGCGAATATCGAGAATAGAACTCCGAAGAAACAGATATAAAAGATGCTAACCGTAGCTGCACAAAAATGACATTACTATTTTTAATTAAGATTAATGTAAATGTCAATACTTACCCCATTCATTAGCGGTTCTATCAAGAAATGATTTCTTCTCTTTGTTCCAAATGAATCGCAAACCATTTTTACATGTACCCAAATCTTCTTCTGGTGCTCTACTTTCGTAATACGAATCGTCGTGTAAATTCAACATCATAAAAACTTTTAATAAACGTTTAATTACAGTATTTATTTATGACTGATAAAATATACATACATATATAATAGTAGTAATAATCTTTGATGGTTAGTTTAGAGTTCTTTTGTTTTGAGATTATTTATATAGAGTATAGTTTTTAAATTTGCCGCTCAAACTGTTTACGCTTTTCGCCACTAGAGTTGCTCGTTTACTTCCGCCGACCGATGGTTTCCGTTTCTTTCTTTTCAAGGTAGGCGAATGGAATCTACGTAGTGTAGTTTTCATATTGTCTGAAGAATCCGTTTCCATCGGCATTATAGTATATTCAAAAGTGTTAAAAAATGACCGAAACTCTTCAGCTGAGAGGCACCCTTCGGGGCCACAATGGATGGGTTACCCAAATTGCGACAAATCCGAAATATTCGGATCTTATTTTGTCTGCCTCGCGTGGTGAGTTGTCAACAATATGCCGATTCAGTTTTTAATATTTATTAACAAGCCTTTACCCTTTATAATTTCTCAAATCTCTGGTTTAATTTCTTCACCTTTTTAATTTTAATATTATGTTTAATACTATTTATAAATAATTTGTAATTGGAGCGAAAGGAAAAGTGACATAACCTCTTTTGCATGTTTGCCACTAGTATTAATATTTTTTCTAATTTATCTTATTGAGAGTAAATACCCTTGGTATTATGGTAATCATATCATTTCTTTAATTAATTTATTTTCATAAAAAATTGTTCGTAAAAGCATTATGTTTTTACACTGTAAAAAATTCTGTGTAAATTTACATTAGGAACCGGGGATATAGAATACCAATAATTCCCCTTATATAGGATTACATTAGAAGTCATGGTAAAATTACACAGAACCTTTTATAATATATAAATTTATCATTTTGAAAACAGGTAATGATTGTGCTCCCTTGAACTTAATACATTCCCGCGAATTTGATTACTTCCTTGAAATTTTATTCATTTTATTTTTTTTAGACAAGACTTTAATCGTCTGGAAGTTGACCCGTGACGAAGCCAACTACGGTATCCCACAAAAACGTCTTTACGGACACTCCCACTTCATCAGCGATGTCGTCCTCTCCTCTGACGGTAACTACGCTCTTTCCGGTTCCTGGGACAAGACCCTGCGACTTTGGGACTTGGCTGCCGGTCGTACCACCAGGAGATTCGAAGATCATACTAAGGTGTGAAATTGATCTTTCAGAACAATTCCAGAGTTCACTCTGATAAAAGAGAACGTTACTGCCATGTGCAACGTTATGTCGGAAGACATTTCACTTCTTGATGTGACATACAACAAAAACTGAAGCATTTTTTTTATATATTTTTTTTTTTAAACAAAATTTAGAAGAGGTGGGCTATGCATTTGCTCTCCACTTAGTAAGTATTAGACGTAGGTATTTTTAAACTAGTTGCAGCAGGTTAAATCCCACACTGTTTTAGCTGGAAAATATTTAAATATAATTACTTCCTACTTGTTGACAGGATGTTTTGAGCGTCGCCTTTTCAGTTGACAATCGTCAAATTGTCTCTGGATCGAGGGACAAGACCATCAAACTCTGGAACACCTTGGCTGAGTGCAAATACACAATTCAAGATGATGGACACAGTGACTGGGTTAGTTGCGTGCGATTCTCACCGAATCATTCGAATCCCATCATCGTCTCTGCTGGATGGGACCGAGTTGTCAAGGTAACTTGCAATATTCCATTTTTATTATTAGGGTACTATATTACTTATTAATTAATTTGTATTATTTATTCACATGATGAAACTTTCTAATCAAACATGAACTCTATGAGTGCTTGCGGATATGGGACTGAAGTTAATGAAGTCTAAACTACCATTTTTATAGCCATTTGAATTTACTTAAGTAGCCAAACGTTTGTTGTAGGTATGGAATCTGACCAACTGTAGATTGAAGATCAATCACAATGGCCACTCTGGTTACCTGAACACTGTTACCGTATCTCCAGATGGTTCCCTCTGCGCATCTGGTGGCAAGGTAATGAATTTGCAATATTTCTCTTTTAATAGCATATTGTTTTTTTGATTCTTTGTACTATAAATTCACGTGATGAAACTTTTTAATGAAACATGAACTCTATGAGTGCTTGCGGATATGGGACTGAAGAAAATTAATTTCTTTCGAGGTCCCACTTCAAAGCCAACACAGGTATTTAATTATTTCTTCTTACAGGACTGCAAAGCTATGTTGTGGGACTTGAACGATGGAAAGCACTTGCACACTTTGGACCATAATGATATCATTACTGCCTTGTGCTTCAGCCCCAACCGTTACTGGTTGTGCGCAGCCTTCGGGCCCTACATCAAGATCTGGGATCTTGAAAGTAAGGAAATGGTCGAAGAGCTCAAACCAGAAATTGTCTCTGCTACAAGCAAGGCTGAACCTCCTCAGTGTTTGTCTCTCGCCTGGTCTACCGATGGACAAACCCTCTTTGCCGGTTACTCTGACAACACCATCAGAGTATGGCAAGTTTCTGTATCTACGAGATAGATACCTTTTGTATAAAATTGCAAAAATAAATGTCCTCAGACTGAAAACCAAATTTAAGGGACTAAAACTTTCATTTTAAGTTTATTTTTAAGTTACTTTTATTAATAAAAATTTTAAGCTCCAAGAATTATTATTAATTATTGTAACTAATAAAAAGTAGTTTAGTAGAAGATCCTTAAAGGTTGTCAAACTAGTAAGTATCGATTTATTTTATTCAGAGAAAAATATTACAGAAACTAAAGTTTTATTGGCACTTAAAGTGTAAAAAAACATACAAGTTAATCTAATATAAACTATATTTCCTCTAATAATATAATTATTCATAATATATAACTAGTGACAAATTTCACTGAACAGTATTCTTCTAGTAAATTATTTATCCTCTGTAGTAATGGAAGCTTCTGCTACCTTTTTTTCGAGTTTTTCGAATTCTACTTTTGCAATTTTGTCAACTTCATCTTCTACTTGCATAACGCCTAAAACTTCAGGTATGTAAAATTGCATCATATTCTGTACGCCTTTTCTGAGTGTCACTACAGAACTGGGACAATTCGTACACGAACCTTGCATTTTAAGTTTAACGATGCCCTCTTCAAAGCCCTGAAATGTAAAGTATATTGTTTTTTGCAAATTTTGAACGAGGAACGTTTTTTGCATTAACTTTTTTAAATTCTTTGAAAATAGTTACCATAAAAACGATATCGCCGCCATCTTCTTGAACTGTAGGCCGAATACGGGTATCAAGCAGTTCCTTTATCATCTGCACGATTTCATCATCTTCTTCGTTGACTTCTGTAAAAACACTATTGTGATAAACGTAAGATTGAAAATATTTTAACTTTATCGTAAATAAGAGAATGTTACGCACGAGTACTTGATGTCGGTTGCTCATCAGTAAGTACAGGTAGACCACTTGCAAAAAAGTCCATGATAGTAGCAAATATTTCTGGCTTCAATATATTCCAATCAACGTCTTCGTCGAGTTTGGTTACAGTAATAAAATCTGCACCGTAAAATACAGATTTAACTCCTTCAATCCGAAAAAGCATTTTTGCAAGTGGAGAACAATTTGCATCAGCAACTGTTGGAAAGTCTTTCGTTTGTCCTTTTTCCAGAACAGGTACGCCAGGCACGAACTTCAAACTATTTGGATTTGGAGTATCTTGCGTTTGGATAAACATTGTTCGTTTTTGGATGTTGGAAAACCTCGATTGATCCTTACGGAGGTTGCAGAGGAATTTTTGGTCTAGACTTCGACATTCTGTGTGGAGATGCTGAAATTGCTCATCCAAACTTCTGAAACAAAAAATAGAGTTTACACTGAACTAGAATAATAAGGTTTGGGCATTTTTTTATTACTTCTATTGCTTAATCTGTATAATACTCCTAATTTTTATAAATTGTATAAGATTTTTCGGGATTTAAAAATATAAATTTTGGAAATCTGGAGATATAATGATCAAAGCAATAAAACATACCATTTTTTAACATTTGAGACCCGGAAAAAGAAACGATTACTTCAGTAAATTAAATGTTTTAAACAGTTAACCAATTAAACAAAGCTGTATTCTAGAAAATCAAAATTCAAAACCGATTCCGATTTCAAGAATATAAAAGACAAATCAGTAGATTTTGTATTAACGAAGTAAATAACTCTTTAAATCAACTACTTTGTTAAATTTTTAAGCTGAAATTTCCTATTATTTAAGAATGCAGATTCTTGAAAGCCGCATCAGACTGAATCAAATTATTTAATCGTTTTTTTGTTCCTGGAAGAGACTGACATTAATACTTACTTTGAACACAGACAAATAGAGTTTATTCTGCCTGCTACAACGCGCCTGGCAAAAACGGATTTACTTAGTAACTTTAATTTATTCATAATAACTTTCGAAGCCGCCTACATTTGTTGATAAACCGACAGTATATGTAAATATTTTTTTGGAGTAGACTTCGTGCAAGATTCTTTTAATTCTCGAATAAAATAATGCGCAAAATTTACAACACTTTTTTTTGTAACATTGGTAACACTAACAAACTATTTCCAATGTTCGAAGCATAAACAAACAGAATAAAACTATGCAGACGTTAAATTGCAATTCTTCACGTCCGCCATGATCAGCTGACATTTATTTTTGTCGTTTGCAGCGCAGCAGCGCCTCGGATGTTCAAAAAGTCTAACTATTTTAAATTCCCGATTTGCGACATTCGCAATATACGTTTAAAAAACAGTCTTTCTTTTCTTTTCTTTTCTTTTCGCAATTTAAACTGATGTAACGATTCTGAGGGTGCTAAAACAGTTTATGCACATCTCTCTATATAATTTGAATTAAATTCAATAATATATCATAAAAATTAGTCATATAATACATGTAATGATTTTATTTTTTTTAAATTGTGAGAAATTAATGTGTGATTATAATGTATATATTAATGTCTAAGCTCAGGTAACAGAATACATCGAGGATCCATCATCCCTAGATCCCTGTATGACGTCTGACGACGGGATGCGAGATAAGTAGACATACTAGACAGCACGAAGAAGTTAGATATGCTGCGAGAAAAGTGGTTCCTGCATAAGTCTCTGATTTATTAAAATGAATCTCTAGAACCTAGCGAAGCTTGCTTGAAAAGACAATGCCGCCATCATTTTAAATAGGCATCTCTGACGGTGAGTAAATTTCGTGTTTCTTCTTGCATCTAATCATAACTCTGGGATAGTTTGAACTGACAAGGAGACAGGTTATCATTTTTTCAGTATGAATATATAGTGATAACCGGCGACGAAACAAAAAAAGGAAAATTAATAAAAGCATCAGAAATGGAAAAATTCCTTTTTTTATGGCGTTGGGTTCAAACTAACCTCAAATTCAATTTCACCAAAAAATATATGAATTATCTCTGCATGAAATTAGCTAGGTATCTTCTAGCGTTATTGATATATACACTCTCTTTTGAAATAGAAGCATATATGTTTACAAATCGTAAAGTACCTAGTTTATAATATAAATATTTTTAATACTTTTTGCATAGAATGAAACAGTTAAATTTTGAGATTAGATTTAGAAATTATCGTTTTAGACAAAAAATACTTATTAAAAGTAAACGCGCTTTTTCGCTCTATATATATTCTATTTCGAGAGAGTTCACCTATACAGAGCTAAAAGACACATATTTTTAATATTTGTTGAGTAAAATGAGAAAATAGCATTTCGATCCTAGAACTTGAACCCAACACCCCCAATTTTAATTACATAATATTTATTTTTATTTGCGATGCTAGTCAAGAACTATCAGAGCTAAAATAAAACACCAGGATAAAAATTAAATCTTCAGAGTAAATCATTAAAGAAGTTGAATGTGAAATATGTAAATATGGGAAAGAAGTATGTTGAAAGTAAATGTGTACAATCATTTAAGATTTTCAGTACCGGATTAGAGTTTATCTTTTAAAAAGTATACATGACCTCTTCACAACTCTTTAAACTGTAGTAAAGTTTATGAAAGATATTAATATTTTTATTAATAGGATGTTTATATTCCTTGTTCTTTTAAGTATTCATTTATTTAGAAATGAAAAATTTATTATGTGAAACTCGAAGTATATGAATGGAAGTCGAATAATAATAGAAAGATTTTTAATAGTGTTATAATTAAAGTCTAAAATTTTATTAAAAAGTAATAAAAAAACTTACAACTTTTTTTAAATCTGTCTAGAATTATTTAACAATATAAAAATAAAATGCAGAAAAATGAAAGCAAAATAGTTTCGTGATGTGGTTCCTAAGTTGTTTGAATACATGAAGAGGGTCAGAACAGACGTAAATTTTTACATACTTAAGTATGCGGGGCAGGTCGATCGTGTATAACACACTGTAACAGACCTACTCGGGCGTGAAAGAAAAGGCCATTATTCGTTTATGGCCGCATTTAATTGGGTTCATTAAATTTATGTTCAACATATCCATATCCTGTTAATTAAATCAACTTCTTTGTATGCACTGAACATCAGATTATTTTTTAAATCTTTTCCCTTTTCCGCCGAAATCATTTCGAAGATATTCAATTCACTTATTCGTACGGAAATTAAATGAAAAATTATTGACATTGAAATGATATGACAATGCCGGATCATTTACAGATTAAAAAAACTTTTCCGGGTAGTCAATCAAAATTATTTTATGGTTTTCTAATAAATTTTAAAATAAAGTTTATATTGTTCACGTTAAGGAAAATTTTAACTTCATTTTAATTTTATTAAATTGGATCGTTCAAATTTTTTTTCCATAATGTTCTAATATTCCTTTTTTTTTTTTTCGCCAATTAGATAAGAAAATATATTTGCTTATTCGTACGAGAAAAAGTGATAAGAGTACATTGTTGCGTGTTTGCTAAAGTTAAAAAAACAATCAGAATTCACAATTCGACTTTATAAATATGTCTTGTCATTATCATCACTAATCAGGCGAGAATTGTTTACAAAAGGGCTTCACCCGATTATATAGTTAACTGATCAAAACTACCACCCCAGGTATGTAAACACGTGCTATGCACGTGGTGTCGTGCAATCCAATCGTTCACGGATATGAACTGTCAGTTGGTCCATAATTGTCAGTAGTTTGGTCCACACACGTGCTTCGACCAACGCACAGGACAGAATCCACCAGAATGCACAGGGGAGATACAGAGCAGATATCACACACATCCACACATACATACAGGGCTTAACGCGAAGCGGCATTCATGATGCAAGTAAAATACATAGAGGTATGTTACTGCTGTATACATATAGCGAATTGGCGACCAGCATCAATATACACTAACACTGGCATAGATGGCGCTGTTTGACCGGTGCGCGTTTTCGCTCCATACTTCCATATTCCACACTCCAC
>JAUESI010000037.1:484930-513448 GCA_032275145.1 Synergus laeviventris
TGGCCATCCTGTGTATATAGGGGTCAATAGGGCATAATAGGGACCGGTCTGTAAGGCCTGAAAACTGTTTTAGGTAATAAGGATCTTTGATGAGAAGAAGACCCCTGCTAAAATTTTGTTTGAAAGATATTAACGTTATCAAGGGTTCTATTGTTGCAAAGATTGCGACAATCGTAATAAACAGAAGTATATGCAGACATTGCAGACGTTTTATGCTCATCCGGTGGAGACGTCACGACGCGTTACTGGTCCCAGGTTTCGGACTCTGTTCTGAATAGTCCTACGTATAAGCAATGACTGTATGGACGATGGACGTGGCATGGTCGCGTGGGTGTACCCTTCGAAATGGCCCTAGGTTACGTAATGCAGTAATGCCTCTCCATTTAACGTCAATTGACCTCGTTGTACACGTTTGTGCTAAGGGAAGTTCAACAATTACTATTCAGCGTCGCATGAGCGTTTGTGTTGGAACACGAAACATGTGCAATCTACTTCCGCCTTATTCTCTTCTGTTCGCGATTTGCGCGCACTCATACCTGTTACGATTGCCTTCTCGGCATCACGTAACCGAAACATCGAATTCTCAGTTAAATTGTTCAAAAGGTGGCAATAAATTTTTCAAAAAAACATAAAATGGTCAGCATTGTATGCCGAGAACAATAAAATATACAAATTATTCTATCCAGTAGATAAAAAAATTGAAGGACGTTTTTAGCACGTCTTAGAAATAATTTTCAGTCATCTCAATACCTATTATCGTTAGGAACGATGAATATGTGATTCTTTTTTTGTAACAAAATAGGTCAGAAATATTAAAACTTCTTAGGAAACAGTAGAAGAATTTAATAAATTCTGCTCAAAAAGAAAATATCTCGAATATTAAAAAATATTTCCAAAGATTTATTCCAGATAAATTCTCAAGAAGCGAATTGGAGAAAATTTTGGGCGTTTTCATGAGAATTCAAACCAACTCGATATCAAGATAAATTCGCAGAATTTTAAACGATTTTTAAAGATTCCTTTTGCGATTGACTCGATTTTGAGATATTTTGAATGTTTTAAAATAATTTCAAGGAATTTTAAAGAATTCAAAAGACTTTCAGGATTTTCATAAGATTTCCAGACATTTTAAATGATTTTAATGAATTTCCAGGCAATTAAAGTCGTTTGAAAAGGTTTTAAAGGATTTTAGATGAATTTCAAAAAGATTTTAACCATCTTAAAGTGGTGACAACAATATAACTTTAGGTAAGATGCAAGTAGCCTGCAAATTTTTGACATTATGTTTGTCTTCGAAAACCTTTTAGCTTCTTTTCATTTACAATATATTGAATATGATTTCAACCAGTTATTTTAATTTCATGTTGAACTCGGTTGGACAGGTATATATTATTAGAGAATAAAATTTTGCAAAGATCTGCAAAGTTCAAAGCCTTTTAAGTTGAATTTCGCTAAAACCATATATATAAGACAAGAGAGATAAGAGAGATAAGAGAAGATAAGAGAAGCTTCGCGAAAAAAAGCATAGAATAATGAAAATACTATCTCAAATACGGAATATTTAAATTCAATAATATTATTCGTAGGACTGCACGAATAAAGACATATATTCAGGAACGGAAATCCTCCCACCTGGATATAACCCCATACTCAGAAAGTTGGATAGAACTGGATTAAATCTGATAGAATTAGTCAGAAATTGTCCAATTCAAACTGCTGTTAACACACACTATTAAACTCTCTGTTGGCTGCAATGTTATTTAATCCAGTATAATTTCCTCTTAAGGTACGAATGAATGGGGACTATTTAAAAGTATAGCAAAGACCAAACTGAAAATGATGTTTTCTAAAGACACGTCCAAAGAATTAGGCTTTCAACATTTTCTCCCTGCTGGAAGTAAACGGATTGACACCTTATTCAGTTTAATCCGTCATCTATTCATAGGCATTCGTTTCAATCCTTCTGTATCCATTTTTGCAAAGTTTACATTCAAACAGATGAAAAACTGTCTATCCGTTTGAATCCGTTTACTTCCAATAGGATCGGCTTTAATAATCTAACTTTATAGAAGAAAATGTTAACCTTCTTTCATAAAACTTACGGATAAAATTTATTATAAATTGTATACACTGTGACATTATAATGATTTATTTACTGAGATTATTAAAATCTCGAATCAAATCAAATATAAATTATTAACACATAATTCATTTTGTTAGATATAATTACAGTATGATCCAATTTAAGTGTAATTGTTGAAGTGGCTTTTTTAGGATAGACTTCGTTTCGGTTTAATTGTATTATACTTGTGAGACTTGCGATGATTCATACTGTCTATAACGAATAGGAGGTCTGACGTACCATTGAACTTAAGGGGTTACTGGTTCATGCGGATTTAATGTCATTGTCGCAGATAACACATTTGAAAGTTCAGGTAATATCAAGCTGACCAACTATCATGTGTTGTGATAATGTCAAGAGTCTCAAATAATGAATCATGGATAGTAAAATATCAGACTTAACTGATCTCCTCACACACAATGTATAAACTGCCGTTCGCACAATACCTACCCTAGTCAAACAAAAGTTTTCCAGCATGTGCGTGAGTCTTTGAACCTTCGAGGGTTAAAACACACCTTGCCGCGGAAATATTCAGGGAGACCTACTTGGGGGGATCTGCCATGCCGTTTTTTTATTGCTATAGCGACCAAGTAAAGTTTCGACACGCATACCTAGCACTTACAGCGAAAAAAGTAGGATTGAATCAAGAAAATATAGCAAATACGTATAATACAATATGTATTTTCCTGAGGCAAGAAAATTTTACTTCGTTTAAGAAAATATCATTCTAAAGCACCTACATTTTATTTTGTTTTTCAAAAATTGCTTAGAGGTTCCTCTAAATCGATTTAGGTCTGAAGATTAAATTTTGCAGTTTTCAATTTTTAAAAACCACCAGTTTAAGGCCAAAAAATTCTTTCACCCCTAGAAAGTATTTTTTATTTATTGAGGAATAAGCCCTAAAATTTACAAAACAAAAAAAATGTTTGAAGATGCTTTCGAAATTAGAATACGAAAATTTGTAATTTCATTACAATTAATAGTCTAGAATGTCCCCTAATCATTTTTTTTCTAGAATAATATACACAGCACTTGTTCTACAATGCACAGAGAATATTCTCTATATAGTGAATAAATGTAATATATTTATAATGAGTGACCGAAAAAATCTTGAATTTTGAAAGACATCGAAAATCTATGATACATTTAGCACTTTATATGAGAGTTTATTATTTTGAAAACTATTGATTTTTTAGAATTCGGTATAAATAAATAATAATTATTATTATAAGTATGAAGTGTTGTTTCTTAGAAGCGTAGTCATAAAATTTGTACCAAAGTCAGTTTATGAGTTAATAATCATTAATTATTCGCGAAGAGGTTTCGCTAATTTATGTTCTTAATTTCCACTCAAGTATTTGGTTCTATTTACTATTTGAGAACCATTAAACTATTTTTACTTGTTTTATGTTTAATAATAATTGATTTATGATTATGAGAAAATTATAAATATAACTTGAAATTATTTTATCAAATGCTGGAATCTGATCTGTTGTACTATTTTATTTAGGGAGATGGATTAACAGTGTAAGTTCCCGCATGGTAAAATCAGAAATCCACTATTGACCTTATTAACTAATCAATTTGAGAAATAATTTAACGCCTGTCAAGACAAGAATGAAAATTTTAAATGAAATATATCATTGTTAAATCTTATCAGCCAGAAATATTTACGTCATTGAAACGAAGCATTGGAAAATGTGAAATTTCCAGCCAACCCTAATAATTATAAATTATTATATCTAATTATAAATTTTTATCAATAGAAAATTTTCTGCAACAAGACTTTCTACTGAAGGGGTGGAATCACTTCTCAGGAGAGCGATGGTATATAGAGCAGACCCCCGACGAGGGGTGGAAAATTTGGTCTGAACTGGTATACACTGGATCTGGGGACCTAAATCCAGTTGCGAGTTGAAAAATCGATAGACAGTCCCCCATGTACCTGATACCTTGATAAAAATTATACAGTTATTTAGATCAAGTATTTATAGTAATGTTTTCATTAAAACACTTATTTGCACTTTCTAATAACTACTACAAATTTTATTTCTAGTAGTAAACGTTGAAAGTCTAGTAGATGGAGGGATGCTGCATCGTGACCGGTTTCAACTGGATTTTACAAAGAAATACAAGCGGAAGGGGTTGCTTTCTAGTATAAATTGGTTAAAATTGTAAGTGGCAGATAAAATTGGTAGAGAAATTACATTAAACACATTTTCATGACATTGATAATTTATAAATTAGACAATTTATGGTCATTTCATAAATTATTAGACAGCTAAGCTCATTGCCGCCATTTTTATTTTTTAAAGAAAAAATGCTAACTTTGAATTATAATTAGTTATTGTAAACATTAGAACACCAACAAGATCTTGATATATATTATTATATATAAGACTTGTCAAACGATTTAGATTATTCGTGGAAAAAGGACATTCAGTTCTTTTGAACTTCAATTCAGATTAAATGTATACATATCATATTAATAACATAACATGAATTTACTTACAATAAAAGTGCAAATAGAATAATAATATTGTGTTTTTTATTATTATGGTTCAATTCTGTTTCAGTAAATTATCATCATAGCTTTGTTAATAAAGGAACATAATTTTTTTCCGCGTTGGTACCAATTTACATGCGTAAGCATTTTCAGTTTGTTATTGCAACGACTACCTTAATTGTGGTTGGGCGTGAGCGATTGAGTGTATAGTATTGGCCAACCGAATCGGTTAAGCGTTATGACTTTTTTCATTTCCATGGAAAATTTGATTGGGTGCCTTTAAAAATGCAGAAGAAAAAAACCGATGGAATGATGTTTGCATGTTCTTGAAAAAAAATAAGGTAAATATAAGCAGGTAGAGGCACTCGGACACAAATGAAACACGTGAAAGGAAGTCACACAGGCGCGTCAGTCTATGGGTTCACCGTTGGTATCCATGGTGTTTCACCGACATGCCTGATCTATACGCAAGTCTTACTATTCCTTACTATCCGCCACAACCATGTTTAAATATTTGCCTTAATTCTCATTATTAGGAAGATCGGCTATTAAAAACATCAAAGAAGTCATTTTCCTTGCATTATAGATACTTTCACCAGATGAGTTATATCTCAGGAATGTGGGTAATGACGACTCATGAATTTAATGACCAAGCCCGAAGCAAAGAATTGATGAGACTCACCCCAGCTACTGGCAGTCCTGCCCATGAAGGCACCGGTTTCAGCATTGTAAATAAATGTCCGCACGGCTTGACCCGTTGATACTTTTGGAGGTTTTCCGTACGGATTTGCGACATTGACGACCGGCGCCTTTGAATCCTTCGCAACCATCTCGCCCGCGGTTTGCCGACACCGGTTGAATTCCGAGTTCGAAGTTAACTAAAACAAGTGAAACTTCGGAGTAACCCCGTGGACAAAAGCGGGACAAGAGGAGTGAAGGTGCAACACAAATCCAGGATTCAGGAGCAACACGACACTCAAATGTAACGGTGCTACGCCGCCGTTTGTCGGCACCAACAGGTTACTGTGCGTCAGTTGCTGAGTTCTGAGCTGCTATGGTACGGTTTCCTACAAGCGCCCCACCATCATCTCCCACCATACCACAGCCATGCCCAGTCCAGTACCCACACCAGGCACACGTTTCCTCTATTCTGCTTGGTGTACCTCGATTTTATATCATTTTATAATCAATGTAGCGACGATATGGTGTTTAACAAATTTTTATTATAAAGATTAGCATGGGGAAGTGTACTCAAAGAAAATCAAGAAAATGGACGAAATGCTTCGAGGCCATATAGCACGTGAATAAATTTTCACCACTTTTTAATCCCCCAGCTCTCCCCCTCGGACCCCGCGTGTACAACCGTGGAGTGTGGACAATGGACATTTGACGAACCCCACCTCACTCTGTCGCTCTGTCCACGGAGTCACGGACCACGCGTGGACTCTTTTGATGATTTCAAAAAGTAGGGTAAAAATATTTGAAAAATATACCCATCTTTATTGAACCCCAGAATTGACTTTTTCTAATCAACAGGACGATGTAAAAACTTCTTGGTGATCTTTTTTTAGGGTTCAGAAAATATAGTTATTAGGAAACAAGAAAAAGTTGGTCATAATCGTCATAATAGATATAATATATAAAGGATTAAATAAAAAATAGTATTTTCAAACACTTTGTAGAGTAGTGAGGTGAAAGATATTTTTTAAATCACTTTTTATATTTTGAAAGACTTGCTTTTTCAAAATCTTTTTCAATCATAATAAATCATCATAAATAAATCGTAGTAAAATCGCATTTTACTTTACCGTCTGTGGTAATAAATGACGTTAAAATAAAACCGTATCGATGGATCTACGTTGCTCCTTCTGTTGATTTTAAAGCGAAGATCATCTGTAATAAAAAATGACGTAAATGTTAATGTTGGTAAATTTGTAATTTTTCTGCACCAGCAATAATGAAATTGTAATATTATTGGATATTTTTAGCAATTTCAAATGAAAATTTTCTTTACATTTACAATTTGAAATTAAAAAAGGAAATTACAATGAATTTTTGTGAAATTTTTAGAAATTTCAAAAGGGTTCCAGGTTTCTAGTATTTCATTACTATATATATATAAATTCTTACCTAGTGGCCGTCTGGTGGGTGGAGAAAGGGGTGGAAAAGAGGTGGAAGATTTATTATGTACTTAAAAAAAAAATTTACTACTGAAAATATGAAAATGTAAATTTAGGACTGGTCTTACTCGATACAAGTCCCAGAATTTAAAATTTGACCTAATTAGACTCGGAAGATGCCTACTTCGCTTTTAAACCAGCTGCAATACGTATAACAGCTGTTTGCTTTTCATAAAACCAGAAGTGAACCTTCTCGAGTAATAGCACAATCAATGGCAGAACAAAGCTTCCCAATGTAATTGCTAGAAGTGTGAATATATCGACAAATGTGACACCCGTAAATGTGGCTTCAGTATCTTCTTTAGTGGAATATTTCTTTATCTCACCAAAGAAAGTTTTATACATATGATCCAATATGCCTTGACTCTTTAGCCTTAAAATGCTGTAAGAATTGTTACCGCAAATTTAATTATGATACACATCTCGCTTCTTTAGAAGTATACTATTTAATTATTCTGTATAATGTCATTTAATAAAAAATATATTTTACTTCCTCAATGAAAATAAACAAGAGTCAATACTTACTTGTAATTTAATGCTTGTGTATATGGACTATTTTTCTGAAAAGCGAGAGATAAACTTGTCGTGGACCATGAAGAGCAAATATGTACCAAAGAGCAGTTATTTAATAATTCTTTAAATAAATTAATGTACAAATTATATACAGCAGCAGCTACTTTTTTCTGACAAACCTAAAAAAATGATTATTTATTTTGTCAATGTTGCAAAGGGAGCATTCATTAATTATGAAAAAAAAAATATTTTCAAAGCCTTTTCTAAAGCCTTATATATATTTAATGGACCCTCCCTAAAGATTTCCAAGTGAAGAGATATTTTTTCTGCAATTTACCATATCATTTAAATCCGCATGAGTAGTTGGTAGATCCTCATACTTCAACACTTTCTTTTTCAATAAATTAAAAGGATAATATTTCAGCCCCTAAAATAATAAAACGTTTTGTAATATACGAATTCTTTATTTTTCATGTTGACAAATAAATTTCATTGGCAGCCTGATTCTGAAAATGCCACTCATGAGGAAAACAATAATCAAATATGGTATAATAGTTATTTTTGTGACAATCACTGCATAATTTGAAATTGATTCGGCTCAAATATGTAATAATTGTATAAACTAATATTAGTATAATATTTTTTGAACAAGCATTATTGTCTAATTATTAATAATCATATCAGTTGCACTCACTGTTATATCCGGATAGAGTGGCGAATCCTTTAAAATTGCTAATCTATAAAGTTTGTGTTGTGCAAATTCTTCTAGGGATGAGAAAGGTAAACCCTTCTCAATATTTATAATATCGCTTACTAAAAGTGTTGAGTAAATGGTGTAAATGATAATTCCAAAAACCAAGATTGCATAATACGCTATCTTGTAGGATGAGATTCTCGGAAAGTCTGCAATTATTCGGATTATTATATAATTATATTACTTATGATATATAAATTATATGAATTCATTGACAATTGGAATATTTTGGTTCTTATAGGAAACTTAAATCATTTTAGATCCTGCATAATAATTGTTACCTGCTAAACCTTGCTGACACAGAGTTCCCCAAAGTTGCAGGAATTGTTCTGGAATATAGCTTCCGTAATGAAGTTTTTTTACAGCTTTCTTTTTCATGAATGTCAGAAGAACCGTTGCAGCAAATAATAACAGTACCATTCCGCACCAAGTTTTTATTGCAAAAGGCTTAAAGAAATAAATAATTGAATTAAGAATTTAAATAAACAATTTGTCACTAGATTAATTAAACTTCCCTATGCGTACCTTCAAATATCCAGATCGCTGAAGTATTACCTCATGTTCTGGTCTTTTTATCAATAGGCACATCTTTGCAGTTACTAAGGCTACCGATAAATCGACAATTTCTCGTTTTTGGATAGAAGCAGAATATAAACTTGAGGAAATATCAACTCGACCATTTTGAAGTAGACTAATTCCACCATGCCAAGTTTGAGTGGTTTTGTTAAAAAATCCAGGATGATTTATACCTTCCCTAATATTTTTTATCGTGAAATTTCCAATCCGTTGAAGACTCTCGCAGATTTTAGTCAAAAAATTTCTTGTAATGAGTAGTCGCTATACCGTGAAATACGTGAATCAATTATTTATTTATTCAATTATTTTATTTATTTAAATATTATTAAATTTAGACGTTTAAATCTCAATGAGCGAAACTCCGCTGATTCAGATTTAGGAATATACATATCGTCAATAATATCAGAATCTGTATGTGGTTTACTGATTGTAATAAAATTTGAAGAAATTATCTAGTTCTATAAAAAATATATTGCGGCTCTAAAGATTCTAAAAAAGATTTTTTACCGCATTAAATGTTGCACGTAAAACTTTTCCATTCAGAATATTCCTTTCGCTTTGCATTAAATTTTGCTCAGTTGTTAGACTGTGTTTTTCGCTTGGTTCCCTCATAGGTTTTTTATTAACTTTCCATGGATCTAAACCTTTATATATTATTTACTTTTATTAAAACCAAAAACATTATATTTGAAAGATTATAATATATTTATAGTAAAACTTACTGTGGTTCTGATGAATGCGTAGAAGTATTACATCAGGTGTCGGTTTATCCAGTTTACGATCATCCGAAATAGAATGTAGAACATAATATTTTACTGATCCAGTGTTGCTGATTATGAAGCATAACTGAAAAAGAATCGCGCACAATACTGAATTCATTTTGTTACAGAAAATTGATTTTCAATTTTACTCAAAACTGAACAATTTTCGCTTCGACTTTCTATAATATTCACAATATCACAGAGGGCTTATAACTAATAAAGCTGTAGTAAATCTAAAACTTAGCGAACATTTAAAAAAATCATTACTTCCCACTTTCCACTTCCCACTTCCCAAACAGCAAAATACATTTTGAGAAATAATAGATGAGAAACATGTGAATTCTCTTTTCTAAAATACTATAGGGTGTACTTATTCGATATACAGTTCATGGACTCATGAATAAAATAGTAGGCGTAAAAATCAATATTATCAATTAACATTAGACATAACTATTTATTTATTAGAGTGGTTTTGTTTTATTTTTAATATAAAAAAATTAGCTACAATAAACCCACTTGAAGTTGTTTCAATTACATGGAATGTCTTTAGTTTGAATTTCAATTAAATTTTGTAATTTATTTTTAATCATTCAACATTAAAATTGACTGAATTAATTTCAGTATACATATGTCGCCATTCCAGCGAGACAAGACAATAAAAAATAAGCTCAATAATTTTAAACGATCTGCAATGCAAAAAAATGAATCTCGTCTTGATATTCGTTCAATAAAACCAATCAATAAGCGAAATCGAGCAATAATACTCAATTTGATCTTATTTTTAAAAATTACTTTCATAGGTGTAGGAAATATATTTTATTTTAATCAAAAACAGAAAATTGATTTTTTGGACTAAATAAGCTATATACTTGGAATTTAAAGTTATTTTAAAGTCCCTTAGAATGAGGAAATTACACCTTATTGGCCTGGTTGAACGCGAGCCAAAGCAAGTAAGTGTTCATTATAAATTATCATAGTAAATAAATTGTGAGTTAAACAAATTTTTTAGCAGATTTTTTTTACTCCTTAAAATTCTCTTAGATCTTTTAAAATCCTAAAAAAAAAAGTTTAAAACCCCTTAGAAACCCTCGTAATTTCCTGACATCGTTCGAAATTTTTTCAAATTCTTTGAAATCACTTAAAATCCTTTGAAATTCTTTAAAAACGTTAAATTCTCTTGAAATACCATATATCCTTTAAAATCAAATAAAATCCGTTAAAATACCATGACTAGGAAAAGTTTACTCCGCGTTGCCCGAGAATTTATAATATTTCAATGGATTCTAAAAGTATTTGAAGGTATTTCACAGAGACTAAATAATCTTAAAGAATTTAATGGGATTTTGTTGCAAGTGACTTCGTTCTAGGGTCATTTTAACTATAGAATTTAGACAGCATTTAACATAAAAGAAGAAATAACATTAACATTTAATTATTAACAGTTAAGATTAAAGTAGAAATGTAATCTTTCACTGGAAAAACTCGATGGTTGTGAAAACCACAGAAATAGTAAAATATGGTACAACTACTCACTTGTGGTTGCCACAACCAGAATCTTGATTGACAGAACCAAATGTGGTTGTGGCAATTAATTTGAAATAGTTGTGACAACTATTTAATAATAATTGACACAACCACGTGTGGTTCTGTCAATAAAAATCCTGGTTGTGGCAACCACAAATGAGTAGTTGTACCGCATATTTTACTATTTCTGGGGTTGTCACAACCCTCGAGTTTTTTCAGTAATGATGTAATTTAATCTCAGAGAACTTAAACGATCGTCGAAAAACAGGTGAGCTCATACAATAAATTCTGACCGGTAGTGTAATTGATAGTGAAAACGCTTATTAATTAATTATGATTGCGAGAGCAAGTAATAGGTTTAAACACGAGTTATTCTACAGGGGGAAGGTTCGTACGAGGGATTTTATTCAAGTATTATTAAAAATAAAAATAAAATAGTTTACAAGAAATGTCATATTTCTTGCTATGTTTATAACAGATATAAAAGGTTTTTCTTGTAGATCGCAATATCTAATTTATAAGAAAAAAAAAATTGGAATTAAGAAACAATTCGCAGTTTTTCCAGCCAGCTAGTTTTCGAGGCATGGAATTCCTGAATACAAAATGTCAGATGGACCATTTCTATCCGTTTGAATTCGTCCTCTTTTCATTGAAACTCAGGCTTATCTCTCGATTATACGTCGACAGATATTGGAGGCTAAGGTCAGAACTATACATGATCTAAAGTTACGCTTAGTTATGCCAACTTGCATGTGATTCGTAGCGATTGTCCTATTCGTTGCAGCCTCCTCGAACTGAGTTGACTACTCACATAATGAATCATACACGATACTGATCTGAATTGACTACATCCTGTCTGTCCTGTCGAATGACATTAATGTCAATGCCGTTTTTCACATAAAAAAGGATTAAAGGAGTAGCACTGATTTTTTCCTTCATTTTTAATCTCTTAGTTCGTGTCACGCAGCAGAATAAAGTATGGTCTTGGATCTATATAACACGCTTTGCTAAAAGCAAAATATTATTAATTCAAATAAATATGCGATAGAAGCAATAATCATTCTATGTGTATATACAATTATACATTCTGTAGCATATTTATTTGAATACGATAAATAATTCTCATGTTTTTAGCAAAACGTCCTATTTTTATCCATGGCCTTGAATTTGGTGATGCTTATCCTTATGAGTGGTCTGCTGACTCTCATTTGTCAATTTCTAATTGTAATTGTGTATAGATCGAACAATAAAGCTCCTGTTTGTCGGGAGCTTAATCGTTTTATCTTCTGTACCTATATAACATCTTTCTTATATATGACATTTTATTGAATCAATACAGATATTGCTGTGGAAGAACTAATTTACTAATTATTTCTAAAGAAAAACTAATTCTTTCACACTTTTTGTTAATCTGTATACATAGAACAGTTAAATAATATCAAGTGGGTGCGATTTTAGATTGAGCCTTGTCTGAATTAAGATCTTAACACTTAAGATAATATTTACCAAAAAACCGACTTAAACTTGTTTTTCGCTACAGCTATCAGAAGCAACACCAGGTGATGAAGATATTTACAGTAGATTTGATATCAGTCCAATTATAAATTGCTTACAAGATAATACCAAAGTTTCTATCCGTTAAAATAATAATTTCAAAATATTAAATAAAAGATCAGATGGAATAAAGATTACTGTAATTAGAAACAGATGATAAGAATAAACATCGGACTTATTAAGTCCCACGTTTATTATATAAATGGCCGCCTTTTATCCGACGAACAGGACTAGAGAATAATTTATTAAGAATGAAGATGAACTGACATCCTAAGAAGTTTCCGGAAGTTACAAACATAAAATAAATTCGGCCGTCATTATATGGTATTTCTACTTTTCACCCCTGTTCTATCCGGTCTTCACCGGCACATAAGTGGTCAAGCCCAGTTATGATCAGACGTGCAAATCAGACCTAGCAATCTTCGCGGAATTTCAACCTCAACTGATGCAAGCTAAGCTTAGCTTAAATCCTTTTAAACCTACTGAAATAATAAAAAATACCAACAATAGGGCAAGAGCACCAATTTATTTACTGTCTTTATATTTTTTGTGCTCATTTCTTGAGCAGTGCGTGCTTCCTCATGATTCAACCTCGAAAAACGAAAAAAAGCATTTTTAAATTATTTCAGTATAAATTTACATATAAATAAATTATCTATTATAGATTACTTGATTTTTAACGATGCAAGAAACCTTTTGCTTTCTTACATTCGCTTTAAATTTTGGTTATTTGAAAACTTATAGATAAAAACTAAATTTTTCAAAATACAAATAACGGTTATGGTGATAACAAAAAAAGGGGGACATTCATACATACATACAGATAATTAATTAGAATGTTGTATGAGACATTTATCAATTGAAGAAATTATAATTAAACGATTTTTAAAATATTGGAAAATGGAATGACTAAAAAGCTTTCTCTATGAGGAAGCAAAAAATAGACTTTTATCAGAAAGAGTCAGACCAATGGCATATTATAACGTTATAACATAATCAATATAAAAATGTTCAGTCGCATAGTGTAGAATGATTTTCTGCTCTAAAGGGTGGTTCGCTTTCTTTATTTTTATCATAATGAGATGTAATTTTCTGTATTATAATCACAGAGAGAGAGAGAGAGAAAGAGATAAAAATGCTTTAAAATTCATATATCTGATGAATAAATATATTGTTATAAAATGTTATAAGTATAAACTGTAAGATGCAATATGGGTTTTAAAGCAACAGTGTAAACGTCAAGGCGGGTGATTTCTTATAATCCCTTTTATTTTTTTATAACACGTTTTCAAGCATAATGGTGTTAACAGCCATGCCATTGCATTTGGATCACTACCAGCCGCTCATGCTTAAAGTTCTTTTCCTCGTGTTCGATGAGATGTAAATTTTCAACTTCGTATCGAAGCGATTTATACAAAAATTCGAATACCGCATTAGTTGCTAAAATTGTTGAATATAAGAGATCATCTGGAGACTTTGGAATTCCGAGATGTTTTTCTCAATCTTACGCAACCAACAACAAATTCCGACTTCTTTGACGGTAAATGGTTTGCAATCACCCATACTCTTGGAATACCTAACTTGGAACACGAACTGATATTTTTATATTTTTTTCAATGACTAGTATAGTCCGTATTTGATGTTTTCTAGAATTTTTTGGATTTGTAATAAGACTTAAGTAGCAAAATAAGCGAGTTTAACGATTTCACATAGACACTGAGAATCGTTCACAGAAAATATGTACATAGACTTGGGTGCTTCCATTTTACCAGCTAAAGTATTTATTCTAGTAATAATAATAGTATAAGATAGTACACTTGCAACGATCGATGCGACTACGGCATCTCAAAAGCATCTTCAAAATCTACACAATTTTACTGCATATGTACTAAGTTGTCGTACATCGTTTTATTTTTCACTTATTGATAAATATATATACTTAAAGCTAAAATCGAGTTCGGAAATGTGAGATGACCTAACTGATTAATCACCTTGGCCATATACACACTTAAAGATTACAACATTAGCACCTATTCTAAAAGGCGCACTGGTTCGTCGTCTTATGTCTTTAGTTGTAACAAGATCTTTTGTTGTTATTGTTGTATATAGACGCTTAAGGCGCGCACAGGAGACATCCCGTTTCAATCTCTTCCAAATAAATATTCTGAACAATGTAATCAGTGCTTGGTCATAAAATTTTCATCATTTTATTTCAGAAATATACTCGTATGATTTCGTAAATAAAAAAAGAAGAAAAGAGTTTTCAGGATATCTGAGAGCGAATGATAATATTAGCATAATAATGTGTACCCAATATCAATTTTATTATAAATTAGGAGACTAATCTTCATTATTCTAAATCATATCCTAAAATGTAAATTCTGCTATAACAATCTTATATTCTTTTAAGCCACATCACCAATCACATCAATATAAATTTTCAACTCTCCTCTCTTATATTTGCCAGATTATATAATTTTGAAAAGAATCTTCAAGTGGGTAATAATTAAAAATATCTGAGAAGCTCAACATACGACACCCTATATACTATCTTTTCATGAATACGTAATTATATACCTATGTCAAAACAATCTGTCAACATGTTAATCCTCAGCGGTAAACGCCTTTCGGCAGTGTCTCCACGCAAAAGCTTGCATCATTAAATCATTAATTTGCCCAACTATAAGCGTAAAAAACGTTATTAAACTGCCAAACAGTAGGGAAAAGATACACTTTTTTGTTTAAGAGATCATTTTTACAAAGGCTAATAATATTTCATAGATAGATGACAGACCCGATTTTTGAGAAAGGTTCTCAAACTTCGAAAAAAATAGTACACAGATAAATAATACTATAATTTTTCTCCTTTATAATTTATTAACTTCTTTGAACAAAAAAATGTAAAACAAAAGAATGTATTTTTTCCATCCTGAGCCAACTCCATTGGCAACCACGAAAGAATTATGAATAAAGGGAACATTTTCAATGATAAAATTTGAGACAAAATAAAAATGTTGCCTTCTACGCCGGTGACGCATTACCGCTACCCTTTAACAATTCGTTACATTTTATTAGGCGCGTACAACGATCGTATAATGTCAACAATCGCAATTATCGAACATGCAATATTACATTTTCCGCGATTATGTACACGAATATACATATACACGTAATGCGGGCTCGTGTAGAGGCGAATGTTTCGAATTGGAAGTTGCCCTTTCGAAATCCATCAGCAATGGCTCCTTCTTGAATAATTTTAACGAGCTAATGTTTAATCATTATATAAAATCCAGCTGCGTCAAGAATTTGGTTTAATGTCAACTACCCCTATGAAAAAATATGCCTCAACGTTCAAATAACACAAAAATCGAGCATTTAAATTAGATAAAGTATCTCAATTTCAATTTTTCATCTTATGGAATTTCTGAAAAGTAACTGTCGCCTCTGATTGGTCGGCTCCAACCGATTCTGACTTGAAAAAATAGATTTTCATCATTTTCGTAGGGAACTTTGTCATAAAATGTTTTGATTTCAGAAAATGTAACGATTTTTGTGCTAAGTGGGCACATTTTAAAAATGTAAGCACACTGCCTTATATAAGATATCACTAAATATGGCGTTGATAAATAAATACAGAAAATCAATATACTGGAAAGGTATTGTATCGTTCGTTACATTGGTACCTTTTGTACTCCTATATTGTTTATTTCCCAACAAAACTTTTCCTTCTATCTTTAACAAACTTGTTGCTCAACTCTTACACATTTAAATTTCTAATTAAGTAATTCGTGCGTTGTAGATGAAACACTCGTTGGACTTGATTGGATCAAGAAGAGTGTACATCTTCCGTTGTTCAGAAGAATGAAAAATCGATTGGATACGAGTAAGATTGCTATTTGAAATGAACTTCTTAAGCATGACCGTCTGGTTCCTCAGTGCCTGAAACGACACGATTACATTTTTTCGCTCTCACACACACTCACATGCACTCACCTATTTTTTATTTTTCTCTCTTTCGCTTCAACCCTTCCTCTCTTCATACTTTAACAACGTTATATGTCCATTATTAGAAACAACTCATCTTATAATGATGAATATAGTCGCTCTGGATCATTTACTGCGGGTTACAGGTAATAATACTAATCAAAACGTTATGTCGTAACGTTTGCTTTTAGCTTAATAGTGACATTAATATAATCTAAGATAGAGTGTAACACGGGTCCGAGCGTAGCCCGGAAATAATTCTTACCGATGTTTCAATCAATAAATTAGCAATCAAATAGAATTATGTACGTATGTCGCGACGCTTCTCTGTAGCTGACATCCCTCCGTCACTACAATTCTTGGTAATCTTGATTACACATTACTTTCTGAGTAAAAAGCATTTTTACGGTCTTATGTTACGATGTTCAAGATTCTGCTTTTAAAATTTGAAAGACCTCTTTTTGACTTTCCGCTCGTAAAAAGAAATACAAAATATCTCAAGGGCATTAATGTGGACGCTTTTTTTTTCTTAAACCTTCAGTTGTAATCTATTTTTGACTCAAAATTATTCAACTCAAAATGAGGAGACTGTTCAGGGGAGTTGTCAGCTACCTGGCATTGCGTACATTTTTACGAAGCCCTAAAAAACAGCTTCTACGCACGTATTCTCTACACGAGTGTGTGAACTAGTACAATATACATATACACATAGAAGTGTACCTCTATATGTATGTATGTATGTATACATTTTTATTTTAAGCGGTACAAGGTAATTGTAAATACTTTGCATAATTTTCTGCACATAGGTTTTTCGCTCTAGGCTGAATTTAACGTTCTCTCTAGCCTCGCCTGATGGTGCCACACTACTCGCGTTTTAAGCTCATTTGTTTCTTGTTTTTTACTCGACTCCTGACACGTGCACATTTTCCGCGACCGATAAGCAATTCTAAGTTAAGTACCTACATATGTAGAGTGAACTAAGTATCGAATAACCGCGACGCGCCTCTGTCTTAGCTACGAAACGAGCGACAACCACCTAAGAGTCTAGAGACTAATGTAACAAAAGGGAAAAGGCGCGCAATATAATAATCGCAATATACGAAAGAGGGAACAAAAAGAGGAGTAGAATTAATCGCCGACGTATCTCAACAAAGAGTTACTTCCCGAAAATTCGGCCACGCCGTTACGCCGCTCGTACCCACAAAGAAAACGAAGACATCGGCCGCTCCTTTGTGCTGATTCGATTTTGGAATTTTGTGCTTCTCGATCATTACAGTAGGGTGAGAATACCTGGGACCAATGAACACCACTCCATACGCTGTCGACCGGATCAAATTGGTATGAGTTAATCGATTCATCCAGTGCGCGCGCACAGAGCCAACCAAGTCTTTATTTGTCGATTTACTAGACATCTTCGCTTTTTCCCGGGCACGAGATCGTAATCTTAAACTCTTGGTAATGATAGTACGATAGTCTTGACTGTGTACGTGGTATTGATGACAACAGCACCACTTGTGTTGATGAGGATGACGACGGTCACGAAAGTTAACTTGAAAATGACGATGAAAATGACGATCACGTTCGTGATCCTGATCACGATGATGATAATTGTACTGACATTGATCATATGAAGCGAGTGGATAAACTGTAGTGTAGTTGGACGTAAAACCAAGAGCTGTCATTTACGGACGAAGATGTCAAACGTGTTACGTCGTCTAACCTAGGACGAATTTAGCCCGTAGAGCGTGCTATTTAGTCTATGTACACACACGCACACATTCATAACGAAGCACATACACGAGTTTATAGTAATCAAAAAGAAGTAGCCGAAGAAGTAACCAATCATTTGTTCTTGTCGGTAAATGACGAACCTTGGTGCAGAAACGAGAGGACGATGGTGAAGATGATGGTGATTTACAAATCAGGTAAATCGCGTATGATAACGTTGATGAAAGTGTTAAAAGGGACAAGGGGTAGTCGTAGATGTTCCACGAGACTGTTTAAGAAACGCTTTACGATCTAGTTGGTAAGTGGTCTTGCAAAGATGGCAAGGTCTGCTTAATCCACCATCAACTCAAAATGCACAGATCCACGTCTCTCGAATCTGTCGTGTATGATGTTTTTCGCCCAGGCTTTGCATTCAATGTTGATCAAGACTCCATCTGAAAAATATCGAAAGGAAGTTAGTCATGGAAGCAAAGTCACTTTTTGGACTTGATTAAAACTTTTATTTCATTGGAAGTTTTACTGACATTTGGGCTTTTCAAAGAAGACAGCAACGAGAGGACTGAGGTATCCCTTTGTGTTTGTGAAAGGGAAATAGAAGCCAGGAAATCCTCGACGAGGAATGTACTGAATCGGTCCAATATTCTCAACGTCAGCTGGATTCTCACCCTCACATGACACCCAGATAGTGTCCACAGCTTTAGCGTTTCGAGATTTTTCGTTTAAGATGTGCATCTTCAGGTCATCTGGCATATTACTTGGGAGATGATCAGTGTCGTTGTAGTATTGAGGTATCCAGCCAAAAATCTGTGGAAAAAAAGCCAACTTGGTGAATAGTACATGACATTGTTAACAACAAGACTGAAATCGATTCCGCTTTCCATTGGCAGAAGATTGATTTCCCTGGAGAGATTTAAGATGTTTAAGACTTAACATTTGAATATAAGATTTCATATGGACGATTTCATAGAAAACAGTTGGACGAACCTTATTTAACTTCAGAAAGATACATGGCGCAGACTTATGATAATTGTAGCTATTGGCCTTCGTACATGGAGTCCATGCTTTGACATCAACGTCACAAACTTTTCCAGGTGGTGGAGGCCTGCCATATTCGCAAGTGATCCTCTGTTCACCACTGCCCGTTAGAGTTTTGTCGTAACCTGCAGATAAAAAATGTCATTTTTGTTATTATAGCTACACAATTCCAATCGCTGATGCGATTTAATTAACATTTAAACAGATAAAGAGGCATTTGTTCAGTACCTTCAAGGAATTTGTTCAGTGCCTTTGCCCAGTGGCCATAATTTCCTTGGTCAGAAGCTTTGTACCAAATCAATGTACTCTCGACGTTACTATCAGGTGGCATTGGTCTGAATCCAAGACCAGGATTGTTACCAATTAGGGACTTCTCTTGTTGCCACTTGGGGTGATTTGGGTCCAAAGTTTGGTAAAAGACCGCCAACATGGCACCAAAGAAACCACTAAGCACAGCGTAGAAAAGAACGTAGAATAACAGGATCTTGGCTGAAATTGATATTGACATCCATTAATTCTAAATGATAACTTTCAAGACAGACATGTGAAAGTATATTCACCTTACATTCTAATGTTTGGATTTTCTAAAACGTTAAAATAGAAATTTCTTTCTCATGGAGAGAAGAAGTAAAAGATTGAAGATAAAAAAAAAATAAAAAACTTTCGATGAGAGAGAAATTCCCTACTTCACCGTTTTAGAAAACCCGAAAATCGGGATTTGGTTGAGCACCCTGATCCAAAATATTCGTTTTACTGTCAAGTAAGCGTAAAACCGCGTCAATGATGTCCCAGATCTTGTAATTGCACTTGGTAACCCTAGACGAGAACGCTAGGACAATAATTATGATCTGCAGACTAATTGGCCTGAATTGGCTTCAAGTAAGATGCGATGCACTTGCTCCATTGATGGTAAACACAGGTGCTGATTTTATTTTTTGTCTCGAATTAGCAGAATTTTATGATATATTGATAGGTTCAAATTTGACAATTTTTATTTGAATATTTTAATTTTATAATTCAAATATTTTAATCAAGTAATGACAATCAATATCCCAAGATACTAAGGGCTGAGACTGACAGTTCCCCTTTTGTCCTTTCCCAGATGCCCCGTTTTTTGGTGTACGTGGGCGTTAACTATGAATTTGTAATTTATATTTAACATTAGTCACCGAGTTGTTCATAAGCGATGGAATTGAGAACATCTCAGACATTCTCCGTTTCCTGGTAATAAAGTAATCGAGTTTGCCTGAGTTAAAGGTATAGACTGTTGGTCGACGATTGGTGTTTCGATTTACCCCAAGGAAAACCCCTACAGTCTACGCATACTACATTCATACTCTGTAAAAGAGCTGCGACCCCACGGCTCCAGTACAGGGCGGGTTATTGATCCCTCATGGTTGGGGTTCTTCTACGGCACAAATATCAGCAACACGATAATGAACGACGCATTTTGTAAAATTATATGAGAAAATTATTTTGTAACAAAACTTTAAACAGTTTTATAAAAACGGGATTTTTAAGAAACTCCTAAAATTATTTTCAAACGCGATTTGAACGAGTGTAATGCAGATGATAATTTGCATTTTTATAATATTATAATTCAACGGAAAATAATTTGTATTTATTGTAATTTAAATATATTAACTCATGAATTCGTATTTGTTCTATTCCTTCTTTAGGGTAAAGAGAGGGGAGGGGGGTCATGAAGAGTTAATAATAATTCAAATACAATTCGGATTTACTAGTTCGAAGTATGTTTTACTTTTTTAATTGAGGGGCTGGATCGAATGAGGGGACAGAAGTTTTTGGTACGAGCAGAACTGCACCCTAAAACTAATTAATGAATGAGTACAACCCTCACTTTTTACTATCTAACTATCTATTTATTCGTTATAATGCCACGCAAGGACCTCGATTCATATACTCCTAAAATTACGTAACTCTGCGCAGCTACATATATTAAATGTTATTCTTTGAAAATACAATTCTAGGGCAAAGCTTTCAGGATATAATTTCTCAATAAAATAATTTGAACATATAAGAAGCCAGAGTTCTACAGAATCTAAGTTGAAGTACAAAATCAGCTATTTTAATTAAGGCTACCTTAAATTAAAAAAGACAGACTTTTTTAATTAATGACAATTAAAACTGGTCTATTTTCATGAATTTCAAAAATCATTGCTTCTAAATTAAAAAATTCTCATTCGGCTAAATATGAGATTAGCTGCTCGTTATCATTTTGCGGCACACTGAGATATATTCTAGAAAGATGTCGTTCTCATGATACCTTATTGAATCTCAATAAAATTGTGTACAGTTCTTTGATAAGACAATCTTAACTGCAAAAGACCGCTTCTGCCGATGCCGCGGGTATTGCATCGATGACCTATTTTATGGACGAGTAGCAAAGACGTCGGAAGCTACGAGTCGCCACGTTCTATGCACCTACGTGCAATCAATATAAAGGAAAATGGAAAGTTCACAAAAGTTTCTTATGATCAGTTTCACTATGAACGATAGTGAATTTTTAAAGAAATCTAATCGAATCAGCACAATATGGATCCTAATGGATTGGTGCATAAGTGGGGCGAAAATCGTGCCCCTGGGCAAATAAATCAAGTTCCAGCTCAAGATTCTTAACCGATTTGGAAGCTTTTCCCTTTTAAAATGAAAATATTGGGGATTAAAAACAATTTTCAAAAAATCCAAAGTACTTAATACTATCGAAAGTATATTTAAAGTAATTTTAAAGAATTCCTGTTCTAATTCTGATAATTTTCGACTAAACTAGAACATTTTTATCAAAATGGTAACATACAATTTCCTGAAGTGAAAATTCTACATCTAGCATAGTCTCGACACAGTTTAATCGATATTCCTCCTCGAATAGAGTAGGTAAAAATTTGGTACAAATGTTGTGAGAATGAGAAAATCCTGTCCAACTTCATCGTGTACTGAAGTTATTTTAAGTTCTTCTTATAGAACTCTATCATATATAAGTATACAGCTCTGTTTTTACTCTAAACCTCGACACAATAAGTCAAGGTCAAGATACAAAACTGATTTTAAACAGTCAAAAATTACATTTTCCAGACCTAAATTGACATTTATGATCACGAATTTTATTAGTGATACAATTATGCCTTCTAATTATTGTAAATCCTTGAGAGATCACTAAAGCAATTAATCACCATCGAACCAACTTGGAGCTCTTTAATTTCCTATGATTCAAGCCGACCATCTACAGAATCGAAACTCAAAAAAAGTACTTGTAGTTATGAAAGTTAACAAAATCGACGAGCTTGTTCGTTGAGAGAGCTGCATTGAAACATACACCTATGACCTTTGCGACGTTATTGATTTAGGGTTCGAATTGAGGAAGAGAACCAAAGAAAGGAAGAACAGGAAATCGTCAAGCGATACCAATGTTCAGAGATTCATTATCAAATCGTCTGCTGAATGAAGAATGACGAAAAATCCGATTAGACGATTTTCAGCGACATTTAAATATAACTTAGGCCCTTATTATGTGGAAAGAGCCTCATTAAATGAAGGATATGCAAAAATCTAGGCGTTGAAATCATTACGGAAGAAAATTATGTTACAAGATATCTTGTCAAGCCTATGTTGTAAGACATCAATTAGATAATCGTGTTAAATATGAAAAAGACATATGTCACAGAGAACGTGAAAGAAAATTGGCAAACCTAGATTATTGTATTGTATGCACTGTTTCTCTTAACAAATGTGATCTTTGTAGTTACCCTTAATATGTTCGAGCCAGAGAAGCCTTGCGTCAATCGATTACACAGACCGTATCTAGCCAGTAAACGGTAACTGGTATATTTCGCCTCATTTCAATTCACTTTTCCAATAAATGTTATTCCCTTGGGAAAAAGCAATCTGCTATTATCCAGATAGAAGGGAACAACTTATAAGTAACCTAATCTAGATCATTCCTAGAGACGAGTACTAGACAATTTTATTTAGACTTCAATAGACATCCTCTCGTTCACTGCTTATTCATAAGTGATCTGAGGATAGATCACTTAACTGAGGATAGATCAATTTATTTTTAAACCTGTTATTTATAGTAATAAAGCAGATCCATATTTGACATTGAAATTACTTGAGATTTTGACAATTTCCTATTTTTTTCAGCATTGTCAAGTGTCTCCATACATCTTCTTGTAGATTATATAACAATTCTAATTAATATTTATGTATATATTATCGAGAGAATCATCTTCTTAATGCTGAAGAATGGCTGTTGGCATGCGAGAACTCGGTTCTTCTTAATGGTTCTTTAATGCTTCTCTATATAGATTCACTACTTTCTTCTGCGCATTCTCCGAATAAATCTGACGAATTTGATTTATGTGAAATCACAAAAATTGAGGGTTCCAGTTGTCCATTTTACTATTAGGAAATAGTAATTCACTTTGCTTTATATCTCCAGTCGCTTAAATCCTTCCCCCATTTATTAGAGTGCCGACCGGGATGGGCATTTGTGGGAGGTATATAGCTCATGACGGAAGTAGGGATGACTTTAAGTGAAAGAAAAGACTCGGGAAAGTCTGAAATAGCCATAATCCACAGCAAAGAATGATTTTTCTAACAATAGAATGATAAGGATAAAATGGAAAACTCTAAAACGAAATATTTTCTTGCAGTCCCACAAAATGAGTTAATTACATAAGTGAATCACTAGTCCAGGAATGATCACTTGCTGTAATTTATTTAAGAAAGATTCGAGAGTTTGAGAATTGGTCCAATGGGGTACACCCCTTCATATTGATTTCTGGTGATTTTAATCAGAACTTGTCTGGCTTAAGTGATTCTCAGAAAATCACACAAAACTGTTCCGGTCCACCCCTAGTTTATCATTTCTGATTAGGTTTTATGCTAGAGTTTCCAAAGAGAGGTGAAATTTTTGACGTGGACCTCTGAAGAACCTCTTTTACGACATTTTCCATCGGAGGTAAAACGAGCCTACTTGACAGTAAAGGAGAATCAAAATGGAGTTGAAATAGGGGTGAAATAGGGATGAATGATGAAGGAATGATATTGAATCTTACCCCAACTAGAGCCAGTACGGCCCATAAACTGTCCAGTCTCCGAATTCCAGAGGAAGAGCCTGATACCTTCCCATTTTCCTAGCTTGGGCGGTCGTTGGTAAAATTGCTCCTTTTTGGCGTCCATGGTTTTCTAACTCGGCTCGATGGCACGGAAAATCTGATCGAGAACGGAAGCGGATATAAGGACGGCGGAACGACCGATTCTTTGCGGTAAGCGCGGATGTTACAACGCGGTGATTCGCGATGAAACGGCTTCGCGAGCAAGGGCGCAAAAGAAGGAGGGTCGTTCCGTTCCTTCGTCCAGAGCCCGATGTCACTTCCACCTCTCGACGATACCGTACAGCCGAGGGATGAATATTGAGCGATCCAACTCCCAACTCCCCGGCCCAGCTTCGACCCCGGCGACTCTTCCGCTTTGCGCAAACTCCATCATCGTGCGGACCGAGCCAAACCAAGTATCTTACCCACCACCTACCCACCACTACGACCTATCGACTCCAACCTTATCCCTTTGCATCCGCGTCCGCGTCCATACACTGTGCACACGCGTCATCGTGTGTGCGAGTCGACACCACGAGCCTTTCGTTACGACATTATGTGTGCAGTATGACCATACCAAAGCAGATAAAAGACAATTCAACTGGTCTGTATTTCCACATCATTTTTTTCATGTATTGAACCAAAAATTGTGAATCAGGATAGTTTCTCCCTTGCTGAAACTACCTGTGTTGGATTCTATGAAGAACATCCAGTCTCCAGTATCATGTCCATGATGGCCAAATTATGGCTTTTTAAATACGTCTCATGCCATGAAGTAGGGCTACTAAATGTCCTTCGTTAGAAGGATTTCTCCTTCTTTTTAGTCGTGTTCTCCAAAGTCCTTCGCACAACTGAAATGTCCTTCTTTTCTGCCATAATGGGAATTATACTCAAATTGTATTCATGTTCTGCTCTAAAAAAAAAGTCATCAAATTTTATTCATTTTCAACTCTAAAAAAAATGTAAAGAAATGTCGTGAATAGATAATCTGTGTATTATATTGTCCTTCGAACCTGCTCTGGACATATGGTAGCTCTACATGAAGACATGTCTTATATCCTGAGACATAAATTGACCGGACATGGATATCCTTCCGTCCAGAAATTTCGATGGGGTTCCATTCCAACGTTGTCCTGATCTAGAAAACTCGTAAGGAGCCCACAAGGCGCGTCGTGGTCTCACTGATAAATACCCACGTAGGGAAAAATGGTCAATTCTTCATCAAGATAAAATACCATTCTTAATTAATTAGTTAATTTTCTGAAAATAAAAATTCTATTATTAAAAATAAATAGTAATTATATTATATAAGCCAAATTCTCTCTCTTCGCCTATTGGTTGGATTTCTATTCGCCGCCTGTACTTTAGAATCGAAATCAGAGCTGCCAACTGATTTAAAGAAATTTTTAGAGAATTTCAAAAAGAATTCAGGGGAGTTTCAAGATTTAAAAAATTTTTTTTAAGTTTTTGAAGGAATTCACGAAAGATTTCAAGTGATTTTAGGGAATTTAAACAAATAAAAAAAAGGCTCGAGATTTTGAAGTAATTGGAGAACATAAAAAATGTTTTTGAATTCTTTAAAGTATTTAAATCTCTTGAAATCTGCTGAAATTTGATGAAATATCTTGAAACTTCGTGAAATATTGTGAAATCCTTTGAGATCATTTAAAAACTCTTGTAATCCTTAGAAATCTTTTTAAATCACTATTTCTTAAAAATTACGAAAAGAAAATATAATCATAAAATATAGCGAAATCGATTCGCCAGCCCTCAGCCAACAAAAATATGCTAAAGATTAATCCTAGACTAATCCTAGACCGAAAAAGAGCTACTAGTGTTGAGTGTGGAAAATATTGAGAATCCCCTATTTTTACGTAAAGTGGTCTTTAAAATAAGTTACAAACTTTGGGATTCCCTGAACTCTTGTATCTGTAATAAATAATGATTACTCTTTGAAATTATTAAGTATTAACAACTGTACATTGCTTACCTGAATAGAAGTTTATTTATTCTGATCCAAATTCTTCATTTTACGAAGTGCAAGTGATTTTCCGTTCTCCAGACCGTCTTTCGATTGAAACTGAACTGAATTTCTCAAGGAAGTTCTAGTTATGAAACATGTATTAATAAAGATATTGTAATCTGAAGTCTATTTTAATTCATGAAAACATCCTGTTCCGATAGCACAAAATCAAATTTATAAAACCTGCAATAAATCAGCATTAAACAGAAAATTGTAAATGAAGGTACAAAGTATTTTTCAATGCTCGAAACTGTACTTATAAGGTAGTTGACTCTTTGAAGCTCATGAGGAGATAATATACAAGAACTTGCAGAAGACCGGTAAATCCCTTTGGCTGGTAACGTTTTTTATTAAATATTTTATTACAGGAGGTTAAAATATTCATAATGCATTCAGATAACAGAATTTACAAATATATCTCAATATTTTCGTATATATATGTATAGTGTGTATATACACATCACATGTTCGTATGTAAACTTTTTATAATTTTCTATGTACATGACCTAGAGTGACACCTAGACATATGCAGACCTTTTTCCTCTTTTCCCTTTTCTTCGTGTTTCCAATTCTCACACATTTTCAATTTCATACCTGCTTTTAACCGCAACTACAATCGA
Source organism: Synergus laeviventris (assembly GCA_032275145.1). Classification (NCBI taxonomy): domain Eukaryota; kingdom Metazoa; phylum Arthropoda; class Insecta; order Hymenoptera; family Cynipidae; genus Synergus; species Synergus laeviventris. Next base: position 511,928 of record JAUESI010000037.1, read on the forward strand.
GAGTCAATTAGTTTTATGATTTTTAGTTTTCAAAACAGTAGCACGCACGTATCTAGAAGTTTGGCTTCAGAAATCACTTGTAAGTCCAAATTCAAATTTTCCTCTAAATCTCGTGTCTCTCTCATTTGTTATATGTTTTCACCCACACCATCTGTTTTACAACCATTAGAAAAGTATCAGACACACTCACATATTTCACACAATTCGCACCTAACTATACAACACAAACGAAAAAAAGTCGGACAGAGATACTTAACATGACCTTTACGTAAAAACTTAAATCAGCGAATTGTATTCGCTTCAATTCAGCGCCTATTCTCTATTGCTGCTCACTTTTATGAGTCATTAACGATTCTTTCATGTGTCAACTGCTCAGAGATAAAAAAATTAATATTGTCTGAGAATGATATTCGTCATTGTGGATGCCGTATAACTACTATCCAAATTTAACAATCCTGCATCAAATCGGAAATTATTATGCTTTAGTACAGGGGTAGGAATAAAACTGCACAAATGTGTACCTTTCGACTTTTGTAAAATAGAACGTTGCTTAGTTGAAACATATTTTATTAGCAAACGAAATCTCCCTTGCACAAAAGTTATACGTATTGTGACGCAAATAATATAAGATGCAAGTTCATCGCATTTATTGAAATATAAATTATACTCGTGTTCCTGAATTGTAAAGAATGTCACATACAAAGTACAGCTTCAATTACTGTTTGATATCTACAGCAACCATTACACTGTCAACAACTGACATTTAACAATGTACCTAGAGAAACGAATTAATTCTTTTATGAATTAAATGACACTTTTATAGGTTTTAAGTTTCAAAAAGATGTTTCCTGCATGTGCCTATATGAAAAACTTGTATTACAATCTTAAAAATCAGGACATGGACAATTCAAATTTAAATTTGAAACGCCTACCCCAGTACAAAGTCAGTATGAGCTGAGATCACAACTTTGAAAAGAGCAAGTAATTACATCTCTAGGACAATAAGTCGCTACGCCCACATTGGTACGGAGTTACATTTCTTCTAAAATTTAAAAGAATTGCTGCCGATTCACACACCTGCGTGTCATAAAAAAAAACAAAGTCGAATCCTCATTTTTAACAATACAGGATATCCCATTCAATCCTCTAGTAATGAGTCTCTCATTCCAAATATGCGTCGATCGAGCTTACTTGTTATCTGCGCGAACACTCAAGAGTAATGCTATGATTTATATCTTAATTAAATTCTAAACCGAATCATATTTACATCTAAAGTGACAGAACTAAAAGCGATTCCAAGGTGAATTAATACCAATCTAATCGAGTGATGATTCGACCCAATGGTTTGATTAAAAAAATTAATTAAATTTTACCAGCTACTTTATAAAACTATGCTAATTTACGATACCCCTTATTTTTTTTTTAACAAATACGAGTACATAACAGTTTTGTAATTGTAAGTAACGGGTTACCTACAGTTTACAGAAAATTTTGTTCCAGAAAAATAACAATTCTGTAACA
>JAUESI010000037.1:517958-540787 GCA_032275145.1 Synergus laeviventris
ACTATGTACATGATTCTACATGTCGTCGTATTTACACTAATAATAATAATAATAATAATAATAATAATAATAATAATTAATAATATATAATAATAATAATGAGACTATTATAAATAAGAACTTGTAAAAAGTGTACCGTGTACCGTGAAATATGACAATGATCTTAAAAAAAATAGTCCTGAATATGTAAGGGGTGCCTACAAAAATCACCAAAAATTTGCATGAGGGATGACACTATTCGTCTTTGATTTGGTTCTCAGGCAGGGTGGTGTAGTTGTAATGATAGTAGGTCGTGGTAGCATTAGTACTGACAGTCACGCTAATTTTATATTATACATAATATATATATAATATATATTACATATAATCTATTTACAATAGTATATCTTATTCATATATATTATATACATATTATCAGAGGCGATAATATTATATATATAAAATATATAATATTATAAATTATATGAAAATAGTAATTATAATAGAGATGATGAATAGCAGATGCATTATCCATGGCAGGGGATCACTTTTCTGAACTCGAGCAATCTCCAGGCTGTTTCGTATTCGAGTAGTCTATTCGATACTGGGCTGAAATTAGAATCAGTGCGTACCGTCTAAGTGTCAGGAGATAAAAACAGTGCTGGACATCATTGGCAAACATAGGACAAATTCAATCAGTTGTTTCCCATTTCAGAACAGCCACTAAAAAATATGTACACGTAGAAACTACTTTCTGACACAACATAAGCTTGTATAATTTCCAATTGAAAGATGAGAAAATTGCATAATTTTATGTCTTATCAAGAGAAATATAAAGAAATTTAATTTCTATTAAAAATCTATCAAATTTTCTGTAAAAATAAATTCACTCTCATTTCTAGATCTTTCCGGTACAGTGGCCACCCTGGATTTATTTTCGCTGTATTTTCAATGAATGAAAGGATAGCTACCGTTGCACGCTTGTGATTACCAATCGTTACTTAATAACTATGCGACAATCATAATGATAATGATAAAATATGTAAAGAAAGCAAGCTTTTTAAAAAAATGGCCTCCCAACAGACGTTTCACAAAAACAATCCATGAAACATGATTTCTAACTGTTTAAAAGCTGTGGTGTAATTTTAGAATCGCAAGTGAATTAGTAAAGCAGAAGAGTGTATGCGAAGTGTTATTTTATAAGCTAATGTAACAGATAAAGGTAAATTTGTAAAGAAACCCATATTATATGCAATCTTTAGAAATTCGAGTACAAGAGAAATTGGACTTTCGTTTTCAGAGAATCAAGGATAGAATATTCTCAAAAAAGAAATTCTAATTTTGAATAATTAATAAGAATCATATTTTACTCTCTATACTCAGATTTAGCAACGGGAGTTGAGTGTAATAACTTAAGGTAGCAAATAATAGCAGTAATGACCCTTTTGAAAGCATTTCAACATTAGTATACAATTATGCATTCATTCTCCTTTACGAAATTAACGTTTACAAAATATAAGGTTACTCATAAGTCAGGAATTAATGTGAATAACGAAAGTCACGTCTGACTCTATCGTTAATATTTATACTTTTTAGTATAACATTAATGCTCAATAAAAAATACGTAATTCTTACCTTTAATCACTGAAGAAATTCATAATATTGGTAACAATTTCTTATGATATCAATTTTCAACGTGGTATTACAAGTAATAGCATAATCATGTGGTGCTCCTAAACTATAGACGTATGAAACCCTTATTTGTATTTGGAATTTTAACTTCTGTTGCACATAATTGGCAAATAGATAAAAAAGAAGTTTTTCATTACTAGTAAATCTTTCTATGAACGAATTATGCCTTTTTAATAGCATCTCCTGTAAATTAATCAAAAACCACGTGACCTTCAAAAATTCCCCTATTTCTTCGGTCGGATATTCATTTTCAAAATAATAAAAAATAGTAGTAATCCCGTTACAAAATAAAAACATTTTTTGTATATTTGTGAAAGACCCGAAGTAGCAGAAATTTTCTTGTAGACGAGACTAAAGGTTTTCACTTTTAAAAAGTGAAAAAGATATGACCAGCGCCCACCAATAAATTAAGGGTTTCGTATGCGAACATACTAATACTTTATTTCTACATTTACCCCCCCCCCACTGTACATTATTATAACCCCCCCCGCCCTTTTCATTACTCTGCCTCTTACCCAAAGTTTAATCAATTGATATAGCTCCACGCACTAATTTTCGTTAATCCTTCTCTAATCTTTTACCCCCTATATCCAGTCCCTTATTCTCAATCTCATGAGCCCCCCCTTCTTCACCCCTATGTTCACCTGCTTTTTCAGCCCATCACCATCACCATCACCCTTCCCCTTCTCTATTCCACATCACCTATATGTACAACTGAATAGAACCTATTGCTAATTACGATTAACTGTGAATTAAACTTAAAAGTGTATCCCAGATAAAAAGAATATCTACAGTCGAACGAATTAACCTTGTAAACACGTCGACGAATTAATAAACGTATGTAAAAAGCGTGTAGGTTGAGGCGACGTTTAAAGTGATGTCCCACGAGACCTTTGACGTCCAACACATTCCTTAATCCTCCCCTTTATCTTTTATCGATTCTATGGGTATAGAGAATAAGAATTATCTACCGGTGAAATAATGCATAAGACATACCTCTTTTAGTGAGGTCCTCCATAGTGAGATCCTTACAGTCAGGTGCGAGGTGATTATTGCTGCCACAGTTGTAACACGATATCTTTGCAGGTGGGACGGCAGGCGTGTAGGTTACCACTGGTGGAGGTGGCATGTATGTTTGGGGTGGCGGCATTGCATTCTGATGTGGTGGTGGTGTGCCTCCGGAGCCTGGATGCCCGTGATAAGGGAACATCATATCACCGTTAGGCTGATACGTTGGTGGAAATGCAGGCCGAGCAAAACCCGCGGGCGAAAAATTCGTGTAAACGCCAGGACTTGGCCGTAGAGCTGGGTAATGTCCGTGCGGTACATATGCAACCTGTGAATGAGGTGGCGGCGTTGGAAAGGACATGCAATGTTGCAGATTCTGAGGTCCAGCTCCGTTTACCATTTGATTTTTATGACGCATCATGTGTGTTTGACTCTTTCTATTTCGCTGCCTTTCCGGAGGTGGTGGCATTGATTGCGGAGGTGGGTGACATGGAGCGACGGAATGAAGTGATGTCGAACCTATGTGGTCGTTAACGGGTGGCATTGATGGTTCAGCACTACCAACCCATGGTGCAGCTGGTGGAGTTTCAGGTGGCGACCGACTTCCTGTACTCTCCGAACTACTACTTTGCGAACAATGTCTATTGCTTTCGGGGTCTAATCTCAGAGCCTGGAGTTGGCCCAAGCAATAAACGTGTTGAGCGTTACACCTGCAAATTTGATTATGATGTATATTTAGTGCTATCTTTTCCAAAAATATAGTCTTTCTTGAGACAGTGAATGGGTAATAAGAAAGTTAAATAAGTGGATGTGGCTTCAGAAAAGGAACTAGGCGTGTAATGGAAAGGACGGTTTAAACGCAAGATAGGACGTTACTAAATAAAAGTGGGGCGTGGTCAAATGTATGATAGAGGTTTAACTGATGGAAAAAGGGGTGGGGCTTAAAAAAAGGGAATAATCTGAATTTTGGAAACAGCAACAGTGGCGCCAGTGAAATAGTTTTTTAAAAAGAGAGACGACTTTTGAGTTAATTAATAAGAAATGTAATAATTACCTTGAATAGCGGTTTTGGATCCCAGCAATGGGAACTGTGAGACATGCGTAGCACGGGGGATTTTGAGGTGCGTACATGGGAGGAGGTGTGGTGTACATCGGCATATGTGGAGGATCCATCGGTGGCATAGTTGGGTAACGCCTCATGTTTGATACAGCAGCATGACCTTGATGGTGAACAATCGGCTGATGCTCTTGCACCGTTATTGATTTGGCATTCATATTAACGTCACTGATTTCCAATCCAGGTCCCACCTGTAAAAATAAATTTATAATTTATAATGGTTTACATTATATTTACCTTCCACGAGAGAAGTAAAATTGAATGATAATCATTACCTCATTTTCCATCTGGTCTACAGGATTCGATGAGTTATTAGGACTTTCCACCTTTTTATCACCTGCCAGCTGACTTAAGCCATTGGAAGTTTGGCCTTTCACAATGTTTCTTAATTGCCCAACGGCATTTGGCGTTAACCCAATGTCTCTCAGATCTTCATCGCTCATTCGTCTGATCTGTAAATGACATGAGAAAAAAACAAAAATCAATAATCTCTTTTATGGAGAGAAATGACATAAAACATTTCATAAAAACTTACCTCATCAAGCGTGTAGTTCTGCAAGTTTGCTTTGAAGTTGGGCATTTCTTTTCCAAGAGTTTCTCTTAAAGAGTCACCAGAAACAGACGGCCTCAATCGAAGAGGTGGTGGTGGCTGTTTCGATGATAAAGGTGGGCCTTGGGCAGCAATCATTTCAGCGCTATTATAATGAGTGTAAGAGATTGTGCTTGGAGGATTGGGTCGCGGTGGCAGTAACGGCTGTTGAATAGGAAGACTCCTATTCATGGTAGCTGACGGAATAGGGGGTAACGAAGAGGTGTTACAACTTGTCATATTTGTTTGATTATTAGAGGAATTCGTTGATATCGTTAGGGTATTGGATACAGATTGAGCTGCTTGCGAGGTTGTACGGGATATCGTGCTGTTCCTACGCGTTGGCGAGTTGTTGCGACTAGGAGATCCAGATTGAGAAGGTGATGATTGCCGACTGACTAAAGGGGAAGATGGATAAGCCAACATATCACCTGTATGATACATTAATTGATTGCTCATCAAAACCTGACCTCCCCATGGCTGTACGTGGTTCATTGTTGGAAAACCGACGTGAACGTATTGTGTACTCATTCCTGCGCCCATGGAAATTTGTTCTGGTGAGGGCAAACAGAGACCTGGGGGAGGCATGTTTAGACCTGGCGGCATACCCGTATAAATTGTATTTCCACGCATTTGCATGTCACCTAGAATAAAAAAGTTAAAAAAATGCATTAATTTGAAAACTTTACTATGCGTCTGTATCAAACCCAGTTTAAAAAAATGTAATTACCAGGGTAGTTTTGCATTGGTGGAGGAACCATACAATTCGTTGGCATTTCAGGATCGGCGATGCGGTCATTTGGTACGAAAGGCATACAACCCTAAAAGAGAAGTATAAAATTAACATTTAATAAAAAGGAATTACTTAAACTCCTTAAAGTATAAGTGATAGGTGTATATTACTTGTGTGGATTTTTGTGTAGGCAAGGCACTGGACTTATTACTGGTGAGTCGTGCCTCTTCTTCCTGTAGTTTGACGAACATGTTACCAAATGTGTTTTTCTGATCATAAGTGAATGCGGGATGATTGAGTGCCATGGCATAAAGCAGGAGAAGCTCCTCCAGAGCTTGTTCTTCTTGATTTGAGCTGGTCCCATTCAACAAATTCATCACCTCTTGAATGTCCAAATTTGCTAAATTTTTGTACAACACTACCGCACAAGCATAGTTGCACGAATGCATAAGTGACATGTAAAGTACGAGTTTTCTCCGTGTGCGCTTTTCAGTGACACTTTCGACGGTCAACTTGGTAAGTTCCGTGATACTGTTCGCGTGATGCTCTGTATCACGTAGATCATTGTAATCACGCTTTCCGCGGTCCTCGACGAAGGTACCGATATATCGTATTTCAAACGGCAAGCACATGTCTAACAGTGTGCACATCACATCGATGCGTTTATAACTGGAAAATAATAAGACACCGTTTAAAAATTATTTTAACTCTTTACCAAACCTTCGACATGCATCAAAATAAAAAAAGAATAGAGAAATAAGACTTTGTTTTAATAAGTTTGTTTAGCGATAAGCTCACGAACTTTTATCAAATACTTGCAAGTTTCAACATAAATCGAAGTACTTTCTGTTTACTATTTCTTATTTGTGAGTGGTCAAGATTTTAAACGATTACAATATTTTACTCCCATTCAAAAGTCAATGCATGGCATAATTACATGTTATTATATGGAAGTGAGTAGTTAAGAAGGCTAATTCTTGGAATAAAGCTAATCAAATAACATGCACCAGGAAAATGTGACAGAATTTTAAAAATGCCGCTATCACTTTACAATCACTGTGAAACCACTAGCGTTGACCTTGCAACCACTTGCAATCACGTGCAATCAAGGACTCTTAATTCACAATTCAAAATCGTTTAAATTGTTGTAATTTTTAAATTTACATTATATAACTAGGAATTTTTCAAGTATTTTCAAGTACATTTGTACATAAATCTTTGAATATTTGTGCAGATTATGTATAATGATTATACAATATACAGAATGAATACACAAATTGATTATTATTGTACATTTAATTATTGGAAATAATTGTTTCAAGATATTAAAAAATGTGATTAAAGATAGTAAATAATTTTCACAAGTGTAGAATAAACAATTAGGGATCATTCAAAAATTACGTAACGCTTTTAAGAGAGGGTGGAGAGGCAATAGTGAGAGAGAGATAAAGAAACATGTTTCAGAAATCATTTTTTGATCAGGATTACATAATTTTTTAATGACCCCTTATTTAGGAGTTGAACCTTCGTTTTTTTTAAATATTATATTTCGAAAGCTATTCCTTTCTGCCAACTCAATGAATAATTGTTGCTCTTTATATATGTTCATACTTCTGAAAAAAAAGCAACAAAGTCTACGGGAGATGTAGAAGTATAGAAATTATTTTTTTAATTACTGAAAAGGTACCCTTAGCTGGATGCACATATACATATGTATGCATATATAGCTTTAAACTACCAAACCCATGGTCAATATAAATTTTATTAGATCTGGTGAGTGCGTTATGGATAGATAGAAAATATATATCCGTTTTTTAAATATCTATTTTATTTTTTTATCGGATGACATTCAGCAGGGTAATTGAAGAGATGTATAGGAAATTACAATTCTCCTCCATTATGTTTACCGGGATGAATAACCCCATCCCTAAATATATAGAGCATTATAGATCTATCCTATATACTCACAGAGAAAATTAAAGAAAATAAAAAAAACATCTCTTGTTGTAAATTAACGTTTTATCGCTACATGCTCAGTGTGAAAATGGTATGCAACATTAGCGAAAAAAAGGACATGTGAAATGCAACAGTGTAAAATTCAAGATAAAGGATTTGAACTTCTTATAAGCTCCGACTAAAGAAAGAAAAAAATGTTAACGATATTTTTTTGCTGAAAACAGCAAGCTCTATTATTTTGTGCAGCCATTTAATGATTGGACAGAAGAAAATCTCGAAAGCGGTGAAAAGGCCGGACTTGAAATTGATCTACCAAATGACGCTTTTGGGACATGGAAAAATGTGTGAAAAAGAGGGAAATAAAAAATCACTAAATTAATTTCAGCAGGAAACAAGTGAATTTGCTCATTTCGTTTATAGCGAAAGATATACCGAAGTAATAATTAGGATTGGGCTTTCGCCGAAACGAGTCGGCAAAATCTGACCATCGGCGAGCGTTGAATCGCTAGCAGAAAGAAGATGGGGGATTAACACGATTGTGAAAACGCGAATGGGTCGTATGGTAATCGTAAAGATGAGCAAATTTTGGAGTATTGAAGCAATTTTAGCATGATTTTAGTAAAATAAGCGATTGCAATTAAGTAAATTACCTGGACAGATTTGCAAACCATGATACCACGTTCTCCTTACACACCATTGCCAGACAACATTGATACCACTTGGGGCTGAAAAAAGCGCCGATGCGAACAAATTTGGCGCTTTAAAATCGACTACCAAATGTTAATCCAAGCGTGATCGTTTAAAATCTGTTCACGCCCGTCCGAATTATTTTGGAATAAGTTTAAAACGACGTCCTAGAGACGTGATCACATGAAATGTACCAGAGACAAAAGTCAGAACTGAGAACACCGTTTAACATACACATTCGCGGGATCAGCCAAGCAGGCTTTAACTAAACGCGGTTTGTGGAAAAAGAATGCCTGATGGATCAAACGGAGCGCTCATTAAATGATTAAATCCGAGTCCGTGGCGCGATTGCTTATCACCAAACTACTATAATCGTTCTTGCTTGCTGCTACGAAAATAATTTTATATCGAGACTCGAGGGAAGTTGAAAAACCAAAGTCTCGAGCAATTTCGAGGTCTGTTCACATGTCGCATCTCTCTTATCTTAACCGTCATAACCCGTGTTTTATGTTCCGTACACCACACATGACCACACACAAGCGGCGCAGATATAGTTCTGTCTTTCTTTAACGACGGTGGAACGTGAAGCCCCATCAATCCCACGCAGGCGCAAAATATAGAGCAGAAAACGAACAGCCACTGACAGGAATCCTTTGAGAAGGCAGAAATCTAAAGGTTTTTTGTAATTGGCTGTTCTTTTTATTAGGGATTCCCTTTTGCAATGGTCCAGGCATAAAAATGCGTAGCGACAACTTTGGTAGCGAGCTGCAAAAGCAAAGATATTATTATCTGTTATAATAATATCTTTGGTAAAACCTGCAAAATCAAGCGTGCTTGATTTATGAAGGGTGAGGGCCTTTAAGTTTTTAAAAATCCGCGTCCTTCGACGCATGTGTAGTCAAGTGTAGTGCATAGGAGGCGCTGCAGTAGATGCACCAAAAATAAATGTGAGTTTCAAATCTTTTAATCGCGTACTTTGTGGGGAAGTGAAAGAAAGTGCGAAAGTGGAAGGAGGATTTCTGTATAGGTAGTTTTGTTTCCTTGTTTGAGAAACTCTTGCGAAAAGCTTAAATTTGAAGATTATAGAATCCTATCATGGCGTCCAAATCCCATGTGGATAACGCGGTGAATGAACGTCGGTTACGACCAATTTATGGTAAATTGAAAATAGTTAAAAAAAAAAGATCGCGACAATAAACGCGAGCTATGTTATTTGCATTTTACTCGCGTTTTTAGCTTGCACATACCGGCAAAGAGGTTATGTAACACTGGCTCATTATTTTCTACATTTCAGACTGGCTGGACTATGGAAACAATAAAAAGGCTCTCCAAGAGGCGGAGAAGGTCCTTAGAAAGCAACCCGGTCATCAATGCGCAAGAGTTCTCAAAGCACTGGCTCTCCTACGACTTGGTAAGGAGAGCGAATGTCAGGTTATCATGGATAAAGTCAGGTCGGAAGTGCCCTGCGAGGATTCTACCTTACAGGCGATGAGTATATGCTACAGAGAAATTCACCAACGTAAGATTACATTATAAGATAATTATACAAAATCATCCTCTAAAGCAGGAGGTTTGGCTGTCTCTGAAACAACATTATAAAATGTTTTTCCCCTTTATATTTTAGCTGATAAAATCAGTGAGGTATATGAAGCAGCGGCAAAAGCAGATCCAACTAATGAAGAGCTACTTACACACTTGTTCATGTCGTATGTACGATTAGGAGATTTCAAGAAGCAACAACATACTGCTATGGCTTTGTACAAATTGGTGCCAAAGAATCCGTATTACTTTTGGGCTGTTATGAGTATTGTCATGCAAGCTGTGCAAGGCGAAGACAATATAGCTAAAAGAGTAACATTACCTCTTGCTGAGAGAATGGTTAGTTACATGAGTGTTTAATTTGTTTTTAAGATCATAGCAAAAATAAACTAATTTATTTTCTTCTGGAATACAGGTTCTAAAGTTAGTTGATGAAGGAAAAATTGAAGCGCAACAAGAAGTACAGTTATATTTTATGATACTTGAACTTCAAGGGAAGGACAAAGAAGTTTTAAAAATTTTATCTGGACCTTTAGCTTCGCGTGTCTCTAATCTGAAACCAAGGAAAGCGAAATTATTGCTTAAAATGAAGCAGTATCCAGAAGCCGTGAGTGCTTTCAAGGAACTTATTAATCAAGAGTGAGTAGAAGAGTAATTGTTAGAGTGGAACATGAAAGTCATGAACATATAAAATACCCTCTATATTCAAATTTTTAAAATAATGAAATTTCATTAAACTTACTTAAAAATATAATAATGTAAACAATTGCTATATTTTACTTGTAATTTATCAGTACTTCAATTTCAGCCCTGATAACTGGACGTTTTATACGGATTATTTAACAGCTGCTCTAAAATGCCAATCATTAGTGGAATGTTTAGAACTTTTTGATGAATCTGCAACCATAGCTGGTAAAAAATCAAGAGCTCCGCGGCTTGCTCGGCTTGAGTTACTTAAAAGGGCACGGGAAAGTGAAATCGAGTGCCCATTTAGTCCTGTAGAGGACATGCATAAATATTTTAATCAATTCGGATCAAAAGGTTGCGTGGTCAGAGATCTAAAAATGTACCTACATCTTCTATCAACACCTGAGAAGGATCTCTTATTAGAAAAGGTGAAAGCAAAGATGGGAATCAAAAAACATGTGGTTCTTCGAGATAATTTAATTGTTAATAATTTATGTGTCCCTTAATAATATTATTATTATTATTATTTAGATCGAGCAGGATATTGGTGTGAGTAAAAACGGGTATCCTGAATCGGTAGATCAAATGCAGAGATACATTCACTTTGAGCAATTAAGACGTCTTTCTGGGATGCATCATTCTCCTAAAATGGGGTTAGAGGAAAGGAAAGAGTTAGTGCCACGATTATGTAATCTATATAAAAAAGGAAATGAGCTTTGTCCCGAACAGGAAAGACTACCGACAGATTATTGTCCAGCAGATGCATATATTTTACTAGCCACTCACTTATTACATCAGTTATGGTATGAAACTGGCGAAGCAAAATATCTTTACAGGTATATTCAAAAACAATTTAATAGAAATAAGAAATTCACCGAATATTTAAATACATAAAATGTTGGTTTGTTATAGGGCGATGGACTTACTTCAGCGATGTTTAGTATCAAGCACATCTAATTTTCATACAAAAATTCTGTTAATAAGGATATACCTAGAAGCAGGTTTTATAGGCGCCGCTGATTACAGCTTCAGTTTATTGGATGCTAAACAGATTCAGTTAGATTCTCTGGGATTCTTACACGCACCTCTACTCGCACCAATGGGCCTCTTATTACACGCGTCTCATAATCTCGAACACACGGCTAAATTTTTCGTTGGTAACGCCAAAGATGTACGTGTCTTTTAGTTAAAGGATATAATTCTTTTTTGGTTGATCTTAAAGAAAATTCATAAAAATTTCAGAGTGCAGACCACTTGACTTTCGCTTACAAATATGGGAGTTTTTTGAAGATTCAAGAATTCGTCGATTTAAGGGAGCGTTTGGAGAAATCAATTCACTTTGCTACAACGACGGTAGACAAAATGCTGATAGAATTGACTCGGTGCGATAGTTCTTCTTCGTTTCTGTCTAAGTTAGCAACTATGCATGTTGAACCTAGTGAAGATACGATTAAGTGGGATCTTCTTAGAGATAATCGAGATCTAGAGGTATGATTATGAAAAACTGTCTTAACTGTTAAGCTTGAACTTAAAAATTCTTATTTAATTTAATTTATTCATCCGCAGGTTGTTATCGGATGGGAGCCTGTCCATACTAAGAACGAGGATCCTAGAATGAGAAACGAAACTAAAGAATGCATGTTAAGCATATTAAAGGCACGCAGTCTCATACTACGAATAATAGCATCTGTTGCTGAATCTGATTATAAATCGCTTTTCACGAAACTATCTCAAGATATTAGAACTCTAGTTCGTGAAAATATTCCATCAGTTCTTCGGAATTTTAGAACGGAGGACGGAAAAGATAAAGTTAATAGTGTAATAATACCTGTTGATGCCGTGATGCGTTTGAGAGAAATTTATGATTCAGAGCAGCTAAATGCGATTACTTGCCTTGCAGAGTCTCTTTCACAATCTCCTGATCCAGATGCAAATTGTATAGAAGTACTTAAAAAGTCTCCAAGTATACGGGTACCGTCGATACCAGGGCAAGAAAAGCCAGTATCTTTTAATACATTTTTCTTGAGAGCAGCGACATGTGGAGAAACTCTCTTTATTTTGGTTTCTATTTGCGCTGCAATTATATCGCAATCGAAACCAGAGAATTCGCAGAAGAATAAGAATAAAAAGAAGCAGAATAAGGAAAATGTGGAGATCTTACCGAACATAAGTCAAGTATGATTAGTTTTTAAGCTTTTAACGTTTCATGTTAGATCCCTTTAACAATGAAAGCAAAAATATTACCTGAAAGTTATTGACATTCTGAATTAACAGGGATACGTAATTTGTTTGTTTCAGAATTGGTTGAATATTGAAAAACTTCTATCTGAGAGAATACAAAGCTTAGAAGCAGTGCTTACGAAACTTGAGAAACAAACCGTGGAAATGGGATTCGAGACTAATGACGAAATTGTACAGAATATTCAAAAACAGGTGTACACAAGCAATAGTCAAACTTGCGAATTTATAAAAGCTCGTATTTCCTGTACAATGAAACATTTGAGCGGATTTAGGAGCTGAAATTTTGAACATGAGAATATGCTGTACAAAATGTATCTAATGAAACGATCATTCACTGGCTGGCGTCTTCAATTTTGTACATACTACGTTATTCTGATTATTATGTATCCCCAAATTTTTGTCAAGTCAGTGTTAATGAACCAATTTGTGAACACGAAACGGTTTGAAAAACGGTATCTATTTCTTTATTTGTAAATATTTAACTTTATAACTAGCACGATCGATTTTTCTTAAAAAAGATACCTAGTCTCTTATTAACTAAGTCGTTTGTTTGTGAATCACAACTCATTTAATGAGTTTCGATTTTCGTTTTAGCACTTGAGTGATTCCCCTAATTAGAGATTTAGATAATTTGATTTTTTTTAATGTACGCAGTCCTTTAAATCACGAGGACGTATGTGAATATATACATACGAAAGAATTGTATTTTTAAGAAATACTGCCATAAGAAGAGTTACATAATAACAAAGCGAGTGGCCTGTTTGACACATACATTCACTGTAAATGGTGCTCTTCACATAATTTTATAACGCTTATAAACCTTAAAAGGTTTTACGTTTAAATCAATATTTGATTTGCTAAAAACTCGACACTCAGAAATTCAACAGGCTTGAAATTCCAGTAACAATATACAGCAAAGATTTATGTTATTAACTTGAGGAGTTACACTAAAACTCATTATTGCTTCTCCGATGGGAGGAATTGACATCGATAATACTTTCACTTTCAATCATGTAGAATTTTGATTGAAGATATAAAGAAATTACAGATTAGAATTACATATGTAATTCTGTCTGAACTTCAATAGACTTTTGTAAATAAAATCGTGAGAAAAATGTGCATCAACTGTTTAACGTATAATTAGAATGACGATAATCTGGCTCTAAATAATTCATCAATCATCTGTCTTAGAATGAAGAAATATAGTTTTAGTCTACGTAGAAGTAAGACATAACAAAGCCGCAATTTGAAGCCTTCAAATGGGGAAGATCCTAAATCCTGAATCCTTTTCCATAACTTCCGAGATAGAATCATCGTTCCCGTAATTTTTAAATTGGAACCTTCTTTTTTAGGCATATATAGGAACTTCCATTTTATCACACTTTGTACTAAATTTCACAAACAACTAGATCCACAAATATTTATTATAGAATGTGTAAATAAACACTTCAATGTTTTACAATTTTAAGAAACATGCGTCATTACTTTGTTTCGAATCGCTGAATATTTAAGTAGAAAAATATTTTTACATTCTACAATTTACATAGGCTTTTTTTAGGAAAAGTAAAATAGTCCAGTTTGTTGTAAACTGATTTTTATAGTAAATACTCAATATGTACAAGATTTGTGATGACAATCACTTAATTAATATATTAAAGAATGAAACAGTACGCACGCATAACTGTTAAAAAATTTCAGTAAAAATTGACATAATTTATAAAAGGAACGCTGTGATGGAGAATTGAATGTTAAGATGAAATTCCACATTTGTACAAAATATTTCTAAATTAGACAATCAAGACTATTCACAATTAAGCAACACGTATCACTTATACATGCTTCGACAGTTTTTTATTTTCTAATAATCCATCTAAATTTGAGAAGTATCTTCAAGCAAGTGTTGAGACAGTCAAAATGCTAAACATGAAACAACTTCCCAGTGGTCAAAAAGACATTGTCATCCTGATGATGTTTAAAAGATATTCTTAAGACGTACCTGTCAGTCCAATTGAAGTCCCAAAGACGCCTCTTGGACATGAAAAGTTTTTAGGACATCAATTGGCCTTACATGGACGTCCCCAGGATGACAATGTCTTTTTGTCCACTGGACTCGTAATAAATAATAAAATTAGATCACACTGACTACCATTTAATCGTCGTCTGTACTCTTCTGGTACACAGCTCCAAATTTACTCATATACTTACGTACAAAATCTTTTGCCTTATGTTTAACATTCTCATTGCATTGCAACTCGTCAACGCTCTTGCAGTGCTTTAACTCTTTTGCGAGCACAAAATGCGTCAACTAAGAACAGAAAGATAAATATTACTTTTCGTGAATTTCTGATAGCATTGTTTAGTATATTATTTGGAAAATTTGTATGAAGAAAAAGCGACAAAAATACCTTGCGAGCTAGATGTTTAAAATCTTCCGTATTCGTAATTCTTCCTTGCTTGCAGTCATTTTTTCGATAAGGATTTAAGAAATGAACCATCACATTGGCCATGTTTATTCTAAAAGCATCCTTAATTTTACGTTCAGTAGTGGGTGAGGCATCGGCTTCCACGGTCTCAACTCGCAAATTGTGTCGTGAATGTGACTTGGATTTGTTACTACGTCGATGTTTTCTTGCCTTGTCAACGTGGTCTTTCAGTCTTGCTTTTTCCTTCTGACGCCGTAATTTCTCCTTCATTTCTTTGAATTTTTTGTGAAATATACGATCTTCTTCCCGTCGGGGCTGTAAAAAACAAACTCAATTATGAACTTTTTCAAAATTAATGTTTCTTCTTTCATATTTAAAAAATGGCAAGATTTTTGCAACCGATTTAAGACTACTAGTGAGTGTTATTAAGAGAAATGGGAGTTGCCAAGGCAAATGGATGTAATCATATAAGTTGGGCGTAGTGAAAGGGCGTAATCAATCAAAATAGATCTGTTCTATTAGAGTACTTTCAAGAGTGTGAACAAAACAGAACTATGGGTGATAAAGGGGAAGTGGTTAAGAGTTACGGATAATGAGGTTGACCCAATTTAAGGTGTGATTAAGGGACTTCAAAAATTATTAAACAATAAAAAATTAAGAGAATCTCAAATTGTGAACAAATACTCACACTAATAATTCTTTCCTGGACTAACCCGTCCCTCTTTTTCTTAATTTCCACGTTAGTGTTTGTCTCTATCTTTCTTAAAAAATTTGTTTTCAAGGTTTTTGTAGGTTCGGGTGCACCATCAACATCCATTCCTTCAATTGGACGATCAGGATTTCGATCTTCTTCAACATCTTCCTCTTCATCGTTTGACGAACTAGATTCCTCGCTTGATTCAGAGGAAGTTGAAGAATCTGGCTGCACTCCGATATGATCGGGAGGCGGTGGTAGCCACTGCGATATTCTGTCCTTAACATGGTAGTAATAAATCCTACCTCGTTCGTCCTTTGCCCACTTCCACTTAGGAGGTAGATCCAAAGGAGGTGGCATTTCTGGTTGTGACGGAGGTTTCGACGCTTCTGTGGCAGGGCTAGCTGGGAAAGAAGGTTCAATGGGTTTTTCTATGAATAAAGGTTGACCTGGAATAGGAATTGGCGGGGTACCGTTATGAATTTGCACTAGGTTGCTCTGAATCTGAAGCGGACTTTCCTGAAACTGTTGATGAGAAACTGGCATGGGTGGAGCAAATTGTGAAGTTTGTTGATTATAGGTTGGTGTTTGATTCATGGGATACATTGCAGCTTGTAAGCCAGGAGAAATTTCAATAGGGAGACCTGGTTGTAATAGGTGAGGCGAAGGAGTCATGAGATTTGGTTGTGATGACCCAGCTATTGGTTGAGGTCCCCCAACATAAACGGGTGTCATTTGCTGCTGCTGAATTTCACCTCCATCTATGAGAATAAAAAAACATTTTTTTTTAGAATTGCCCACTAAAATTGAAGGGAAAAATAGTCTCGCTTGATATTTATAATTTCAATCTGTCAAATAAGATCGTTTTAGTTCAATATACCCATGAGAAAAAGTATCATACTATCAGATAAAAGATACGAACCCTGAATAGGATAAGGTTGCCACTGGCCTATTGTCGTATTGAAGAAGAGTGGATAACCGGTCTGTGGGTCAATAGCTGAAGTCGTACTGGGATCCATTCCTAATGCCAAACATCGAGTTTCATGTTCCTTCCACAACTCTTGCTGCTGACGACGTTGCCGTTCCTCCTCTTCTTCCTTGGCAACTTTCAAAGCAAACAGTTGTCTGCGTTCAAACTTGGTCATTCGGGGTACGGGTACCAAGTTCGATCGCTCCTCCACCCTCTTGTCCTTCGATCTGCTATGTTCAAAATCTGGCGAATCGCGACCTCCTCGTCTTCTGTCTCGCTTGTCGGTCTCGTTTCGTCCATATCGGTCGGAACGATACCTAGATTTCGAGAAGCGAGACTTTCTACTTTGCGTTTTTTATGTTATTAATAGCTGTGATTTAACTAGAAGCGATAATAAGTAATAAAGATTTTTTTTTAATTTACCTCTCATACGTCTCTCGCTTCTGCTTTTTCTCTAGTTCTTCTTTGTATCCTCGATCTAAAAATAAGAAATACGAAATTAAAACTATATATTTTAAATCGTAGCAAGAAAATAATAATTAAATAAAACCATAAAATAATCGACCTGCTTCTCTTTCATGCTCCTTCATTTGTTCGATCCTCTCCTTCTTTGGTATCCGGAAAACCTCCTTCAAATTGCACCATTCTGTTAAAAGGTTCGAGGCAAGTTCAGTTATAAGTACTCGTTCGTTCTCCTGTTTCATCTCATTTGTCTGTTCATTCTCTGCTTCGTTCTCTTCGTTCTTAATAACGACTTCAGAATTTTTATCGCCACTATTAATGTCCGGTTCTTCTTTTGGTTTGACTTGGTCGTCTTCCGGCGATTCTTCACTCGGAGACGAAAAAGACTCCTTTGACCACTTTGCAACTACGCCATAAACTTTACTGTCCATAAGCATTGTTTTATTGGGGATTGGCAGTGTGCTCAGCGTTTTGAGAACTTCTAGTCTAAATTGTTGAGTCTCCTCTGTTTCGGTGCCAGTGACGTCCATCATGTAGCTCCAAATTAGGCGTAACCCATGATAATCGAGGAACAACCTACGACAAGGTTGTTCTCCAGTCTGTAAGACACGCAAGAGACGTGTTCTATGTTCCAATTCCCTACTACGAACCATCAATCGACTCAGAGTCAAAGTATGGTTTCTGTTTTTCAGTCCACCACAACAAAGTTTGTCTATCTCTTCTTCCAACTGTAATAAATAAAGTATTCGTTTCTATCAAAATTTAGGTTTTCACTACTGTCGCGAATTAGAAGAGAATCTCCAATGACGCATGTTACATTTATGAATTGGTTAACAACAGGAAATCAATTTTTATGATTTTTAAATAAACAGTTATTTAAAATAATTCACAGTGCGCCACTAAAGAGTCATTTCTTGTACGTCTAATTTTTATGGAACAGAAACGGTTCTACAAAATATATTTAAATACTTACATCTTCATCTTCCATGTAATCAGCCGGTTTCTTCTCTTCTTTCTTCTTTCTGGTTACATCCTTCTCACGTATTTCTTTCTTCTCTATCTTTTCACTCTCCTCTTCAGGAGTTTCTCCTATCCACCCTCTGCAATTTGAAGCCTCACAAAGACATCTTTGTGCTTCTTTTCTGTTACCGAAAAGCCATTTTTAAACCATCATATATACATTGTGAGTTTTTTAATCATTTTTTTTATAATAAAGTAATACAAACCCATAACGCTGAAAGTGATAATCAAAAGTGATTTCTTCCCCAGATGCTATGAACTTTTTGTTGAAAAATCCAATCCTCAATTCTCCGTTTACGGTCCACTACAATTAAAAAATCGCGTATCATTTACTGGTAATATACACGTAATTTAACTTAGTAAGCTCAAAAAATTCAAGTCAACTGATTTCACCTTCTGCGTTTCCGCGTTTGGATCACAGCTGTGATTTATAAAACGAGATACGTTGCCTTTCATAGTAGCGTCAATAATTTGATCCGATTTCAACGCCATAAAATAATGATGTCTATTTTTGTCTTTTGAATATTCCTTGGTTCGTTTACGAAAATCTTTCGGATCAACTACCTCTCCTACGTATTCCATTATAAATTCTCCGCTGTTGAACATAAAATATTTTAGAATCTTATAAACGAGAGAAAATGTTTTAAAAATAAAAAAATTACATACGGCTCAAGATCAGCAGTAGCCCGTAGACCAAAGCCTTTCTTTTCAGTTCGAAAGACCTCACATTTTGCATATTCGCAATTTTGAAATCTCTTATTGGTACATCTGTCTCCTACCACGCATCTCGATCCGCTAAGATCAGTTGAAAAATAACAAATGTTAGTCAGAAGAACGTGATTATATTTACAACTTTTATTGTAACTTTTAGCTTATTACCATTCCATCAAAAGGAGCCTGTTAAGACAATCTTCCCCACAACCAAGTTCTCCTCGTTCGATTTCGTCTTCCGTTAAAAAGCAATCGCACAGCATTCCCTTACTCTCTTTACTTGTATATCTGTTAAAGAAAAAATTATATTGATTTTGGACTTCGTTTAATCTAAACAAGAGAGATATATAAAATAAATAACTAAATAACTCACCGATCAGTAAGGTAGAGGTTTTCACTGAGATGTTCAAACTGGCTCAATCTTTCCTCCATTTCTCTATCTCCTACTTCTAAAACCATTGGCAACGAAATCTTGGCACCTATAGTCTTTGGAATTACTGTAGCTAAAGATGAATTGGTGTTATTTCCAGTTGCGGAAGAGTCATTAATAACTATGTTTTCCATAATACTCGGAGAAGATACTGTACCAGAATTTTCAGATTTTACCATAGAACCAGTCGTCGACACGTCTTGAACAACTCCTCCTGTTAAGATCTCAGTCGACGGAGCAGATCCAACTACAGGAAAACCAAATACAAGGCTTGATCGTGAACCTGACAGCGAACCCGTTCCACCCATTTCTAATTCGCTCGATCTACGCCACCGAGATTTTACTTTCACGGGTTTTGAAGTATCGGAATCGTAACCGGTGGTTCCGCTGTTTGCAGATAAAGACATAAGACTATCAACGGATGTTGTCACTTTACAACTACCATTTTCTCTGTCTGATTGAGTCTCTGAGAGATTATCAAAACTGTCTTTAGACTCTTGGGACATTGGGGGAGTACAGCTACTTGTTTTGTCTAAGTTTTGTTGAAACGCAATTTTTGAGGTGTCTAGGTTCGGTTTTGTCACTAGGCCATGTCCACGCGTTCTAGGAAAAAGGTTTTTAATTGAATCAGTTAGTAAATTAGAATATCTATAAGCTTGAAAGTTATACATTTTAAATTTAGTTTCAAATAATTGTTTCATAACCACTTTTTTTCTCTCAACATTAATTAAAAATTACATTTGTAATAGGTTATCACGTATTTTGTAAGCCTAAACTTACAGGAGTTTAGACTTCTAAGTAAAGTGATTTAAAACAATTCTGATGGGGTTGAATACTATCTGTGAGATAGCATTAGAAAATAAATATTCAAAATAATACCTCTGTTTCATCAATCCTATTGTCCGAATCCTGCTGCTACGCCGAATTACAGAGCTGTTAGATCCACTTTCTGAACCTGTCGTATCGGTACTTCCGCTTCGACTTCGGAATCCGCTTTTCTTTTCCGCCTCATTCAAATTACTTATATTTTTAGCGTCAGGACCAAGTTCGGGCAACTTGCAACTATTTATTGATAATAAAGTATCACTACTATTCTCGCTACTGCTAGACAACTTAACATCTTCGAAGTCCGGTTTCCCATCCATCTCGCTGTCTATGGAATGTTCCTCAATATTATGTGATCGATCTATTCTCTTAGGCGTTTCTTTCCCAAATTCTTGATTTTCTTTTGGTTTTGAAGTATATCTACCTTCATTATTCTTAGAATCCAAAGAATCATTGCTTAAGCTATTCTTTCCTTCATCCAGATCTCCATTCTTCGAATCCTTTTCTTTAGCTGAATCGGAGTTGGAATGACCTTCAATGCTCAGTTGTTCTATCTTATCTAAAGAATTTGTTTCATCGTCATCATGCGTTAAAAGCAACATTTTCTTCGTGAGAATCGTCGAGTTTTCGCTGCAATTCTCTTTTCTAGGTAAAGCAGTCGAGGCTCCTGCTTCTTTTGAATTTTCTCTACTTATATCTACACTTGATTTTAATTCATAATCATTTCTCGTAGACATTGTGTCACTTGTTTCTTCAAAATAATTACCTTCAGAAGTTGCTATATTTATTGGATTAACCTCTATCCCTTCACCCTTATTGCTCGAGCTAAAAGCAGTTTCACTAGTATTTGAAAAATTACAATCGCTAGAAGTAAGATTTTGCGTTTCTTCATACTGTTCAGTACTTTCGATCTCGAACGCAAATTTCTTTTCATGATGTGTTACTCTGCTTTTACTAATTTTTACTGGACTATCAGATTCACTCATCCGTAAACTACCAACGCCTTCTTCGATGCTTTGAAAAACATTTGAACTTTCGCACTCCTCTTGCGGAATATGTTCATCAGACGCCATCAACATCGACTCAGTTCCGTCATCATTCTGTAACACAGTAAACTCAACGACATTTTTGCCATCAAAGTCCGGCTCATTAACTAGCAACACTTGCTCGACAACCACGCTGCTCTCCTGGGTATGACATTCTGTCACTTCTTCAACTTCCATTTCCTCACAAATTATTGTTTCCTCGATCACATCCCCTGTCCACAATTCATGAGAGACATTGTCATCTGGAGACTCATGATTCAGGTTTGAAAGACAAATGACTAAATCATCATTGCTTTTTTTCTCTGAAGAGACTAGAGAACTCTCTATTCCACCTTGATTATCATTGTCTTCCTTGAAGGAAACAATAGACTGAGCATCTTCATTCTCAAGGACTGTTTTTTCACAATTTATTGTGTGACGAAATTTATGGACTTTCTTTTGAACTGGACTCGTCTTTAAGGGTTGTCGTTTTTCTTCTGTTTCGTCGTGACTATCCTTAGAATCGTCTGAGTTATTTGAGCTTGTTTGAACAACTTCGCCATTAACTTTTTGTTCTTGTTGCTTCTTCGCTATTTGTCTACTAGATTTTCTAACAGCTACAAACTTCTGCGGAGACTTAACACTTGTTTTTGCTTCGTTTTTTCGCCGACGAGCCATGGCGCGAGTGTGTAATTTCTAACCTGAAAATTATAATCAAGAATACTTTTTATAACGTAGATTAAAAGCTGCTTCTAAAGTAAATCAACAATATATTATAGGGTTTTAAAGCAATTAACGAATAGTAAAAACGTAACGATTAACGCTCAAATTTGCTTGATACAAAGATTATATTTGTCATTAATACGTATATAATATCCATGAGTTACATATAATGTTACCAATCAATGCTAACATTTTAATAAAAAGCAGAAGAAAAATTCCAGAGTTTCGACAAACTGTTTAAGCAATAAAATAACCGAAAAAAGCTTTCGACTAAATGTACGAATTATGTTGCATGTGGCATACGATTAGCGTCGATATATTTTTTTTTTTGTACCAGGTAGTGTTATTAAACAATGTTCAAATGTTAATGAAATCCATTTTCTAGGAAGCTTTTCAAAAGACGTTAATTTCTTTCCAGGATATATTTGCCTAATTTTAGAGTCAGGACCTTCAATTGAGTTGCCTTCTTTTACAATCACCAAAAAGGCCGTCAATTAACGGCACAAGTAAAACTAGAGACATCTTTCGAATTAGAAAATTTTCTGATCATTTTGAAATACATATTGTGATTGATCGGTATTCGTTAATATTATCTAAAGTCCTCAAATAATGTAATCTCTAATGGAAGCGAAGCGGCGTGCTAAAGGCCACGAGAAATATTTAGGCGTATCACTCACTTCAAAATGAAACTACATCGAACAAAAAAACATCACTCACCAAAATATTTTAGGACATCAAGCTGAATCTCGATGATCAAAGCATTGCCAAAATAGGGCGTTATTCTGCAATGGATTTTAGATTCATGCCCAGTCCCTCTGACGTTATGTTGGCAGAAGAAGAGCAAATCTCCAGGTACAGTTTTGGCTGCATAAGAGAGATGAAGAGAGAGAAGTGAAGTCGATGTTCAAACGCGAGGCCTAGAAAGCAACATCGCTCACGACCTGATAGTCAATCTTTTATTGCTTGATTGTCTCGTCCACGTTGTTGAATTACTAAACGATTACTAGACTATTGCTGGTAAAATTATCACAGGTAATTTCTCTTACGTGCGTGTGTTATCTGTTTGTATAGAAGTGCCGCTGAGGAGCATCCAGGACCACACACAAATTCAAGAACTGGGAGTGTGAAAATCTTCCAAGATGCTAATAGGATTCTACTTTATTTCTTGAGCCTGAAATACTAAACCGGGTTAGTCGAATTCGCCTTCATAGAATTCATCGCATTTTATTTAAAACGTCGAGAAAGTGGTCATGAACTCGTACCTGCGCGAATCGTGAACGAACTTCAACACACACTCCTGCACAGTGCACACTCCATC
>JAUESI010000037.1:540887-568974 GCA_032275145.1 Synergus laeviventris
TTCAGAGTTTCAGACTCTGGAGCATGAGCCATGAGCATGAAGAACATGAAGAACAAGAACACTGATGAGAATGATCAGAAATGTTATGTTTCGCGCAACGCAACTTGACGCAACTAACGTAAGTGATGATGTCGTGTCGTCCGATGGTTACGAATATATGATTGGTGGGATTTGACTGGCACTGGCAAGCAGGAAACCCCGTAGGAGTAAAAGAGATAGATTATGAAAATTGGACAAATAGTTCTCGTAAATTATCGGCATTTTCTTTGTTACCTTTTTCAATTTACTATACTAATATGGTAGTACATAATATAATTTAATAATTGACAAATTACCATATATCTCTACATTACATGATAATTCGATGATCTGTTTTGAGGCTCTATTCTCGGTTTTTTCGAATAATATTCGTTCTGTCTTTTACTTCCTCACATGATTAGAAAAAAACAAACAATAAATTTGTATACGAGGTTTAAGTGCAGTGCTCCTAAAAAGTCTTGAGCGCAATCGTAAACTGAACCCGAAGATTTCTCCATCTCTCTTGTCACGTGACCGCAAGAGAGATAGAGCAATATGATAGAAAAGGACAGAACCATTTTCGGGTCTGGGTTACGGGAGTTCACTATTGTGCTCAGAGTTCAGACTAACAGACTTCAGTTTCAGTTCAGGCGCTGGTTCAGACTTCAGGCTTCAGGATTGTCAATGATTGTTCAGGCTTTTGAGGTTTTGAGGTTATAGAAATACAAAAATGTCTCAAACACAAGAATCCTTAAGCGGAAACGATAAACAAAATAAAAAAGAACAAAAAGAGGAGACTCCTATGGAAACTGATTCAAATCAGAAAAAACCATGCTGTATTATTGTGTTGGGAATGGCAGGTTCGGGTAAAACCACATTCGTAAAGAGAATTGTTTCTGAGCTTTTTAAAAAGAAGAAACCCTTCATAGTAAATTTAGATCCAGCATGTTTCGAAGTTCCTTACCCTGTTAACATAGGTGAGTAAGACAGTTTTTCTCACATATAATCAAATTAATTTTAAAAGGAAATTATGTCAATTATGGGATGAATTTATATAACAAGAGTGGATAAATTGCCGTTACCGACAATAAAGTTAATTTTTACTTTTTAGGATTGAGAATTATAGAATTAACTGTAACTTACTTAAAGTAGAATCGTATTAAATTTTTAATAAGTGAACATTAATATATTTTCAGATATTCGAGACACTGTGGATTATAAAGAAGTAATGAAACAATATGGTTTGGGACCAAACGGTGGTATAGTAACATCTTTAAACCTTTTTTCTACCAAGTTCGGTCAAGTGTTAGAAGTAATAAAAAAAGCAGGAGAAACTCACGACTACGTAATCTTGGATACTCCAGGACAAATAGAAGTATTCACGTGGTCAGCCAGTGGTTCAATTATAACTGAATTATTGGCATCTCACTTTCCAACAATAGTTGTTTACGTGATGGATACAGTTAGAAGCTACAAGCCTGTAACGTTTATGTCAAATATGCTCTACGCGTGCTCCATTCTCTACAAAACGAAATTACCATTCATCGTGGCAATGAATAAGGTAAGATATACTACTCACAAATAAAGCAACAATAAACCAACTCATTTTTTGTGAAAGGACAATTGGATGAAATGGAGAATTTCACGAACATGTTACTAATTCTTTGTTAAATTAATTTTAGACTGACGTTGTTTCAAATGCTTTCGCAGTTGAATGGATGAAAGATTTTGAAGCTTTTGAACAAGCTTTAGAAACCCAAACTAGTTACATCAGCAATTTAACTCGCAGCATGGCTCTTGTACTCGATGAATTTTATTGTAATTTACGATCATGTGGTGTTTCCGCTGTGACAGGATCAGGCTTTGATGAGTTTTTCACCCTTGTTCAAGAAGCAAGGCATGAATATGAAATGTAAGTTGCGCTATAGAAATAAGATCGTTCATTAGTTTTAAGTAACGGAACGTAAAATAAATTTGATAATGTATTTGTTTTATGAAAGTGATTACAAACCACAATGGGAAAAACTTCGTACGGAGAACGAAAAAAGAAAACAAGAGGAAAAGGAGAAGCAACTTAAAAATGCAGCCCAGGACGTTACAGGCGAATCCGTGTCACTTGCAACAACAGTGAATATTGGAAGAGAAATATCTGACGTTTATTTGAAACACCCTGGAAATGAATCCAGTGAAGACGAAGAGGGAGAAGAAGACACAGCAGAGGCTAGTGAGCAGCAAAAGGTAGAAGAGGAAGATCAGTCTTTCCAGAACTTTATTAGCAAACACAAAAAAATACAAGATAGCAAGAAACTTGAAGCGACACCTAGCACAAGTAAAGAAAATTGAACTTCTGTACAGATTATATTGTATTCTATTTATATTTTTCTGAACATTCTTAATAAATATTAAGTTTCTAGAATTTGATCTGTTTCTTCAATTTTTTCGATACCTAACAGTATCGAAAAATATAAAAAACTAGTACATAGTTACAAATCATACGAAAATACTTATTTATATATTATTAATATTCAGAGGATAAAAATCGACAAGACTGTAACTTTTTTTTACCGATTTAATAACATTAGTATATTTCTGACTTCATGAGTAGTCATCTTTCATTTCGGCTAACAAGCTATATGTAGATCCGAATTTAAAAATATTTCTCCAAATATTTGTTCTGTTTTGTACTTTTTAATTACAATAAGCTACTTTGTATTGTATTTATAAACAAAGATATATATCTTTGTTATGCAGATGCATATCTGACTGAATAACAAGACCCATATTTGTTATAAGATGTATATCTTTGCTTTACTTTACCAGACCTTACACATGCTCCCATTTTTTCGTTGTTTATGTTCGTCTCATGTCAGAAACCCTGCTTTTTGCATTGACAATATATACATATATATATGCATGGAGTTGCACATACCTTCCAGTTATGCGTCCATGCTTAATATGTCACGATACATAACCTAACCTGACAAATCTGACAAGAGGAAAGAAAAAGTGAAACATCACTGAATTTTCGAATTTGTAGATAGATTCCAGTAGATTCTATACAGCTTAATAAATAATTGATTAGTTCTGCAATTATGGCAGCAACGTCGAGTCACAAGCTGATAACGATTTTCGGATTTTTGTCAATTTTACACGCCGCTTACTCAGCAGCTCAACGTAAGTAAAAAATTGTACTTTAAATTTATAACTCCTTCACGATTTTAATAATTATTTGTAAACCATTTTTACAGATCGTTCCTACTTGCGAATTACAGAGCAAGAGTTTACAACATTACCTATAGACGTAAGTAATTTAAATTAGTACCTTCAAAGATAAAAAGTATATTATACCTTACTAGCAATAGTACTTTTATTCATAACATTAATGTTCTTCCACATTTTAAATATCTATATATTAAAATTTGTTTGCAGATTATGATTCAAGGAGTCGTAGGTCTCTTTGTTGTTATGTATGGAGTATTATACATAGCTGGAGACTTTAAAGAAATCCGAGCTGTGGTGGACTTAGAAAACAAATCATGGGAAACTCTGCGTAACTTACCATCGTTTCAAGTTTTCAGTCACAGAGGAAGAGCTATTTCACCTGAAAATTTTTCTGCATTTTAGATTACTAGTATTTATTATAAAATATCTCAAGCATTTATCTTACATAAAATACAAACTTTTCTCCACAAGTCTTTGTTTAATATTCTGATGAAGTACTTACAGAAATAGCACCTTTTTATTTATTTTTTAAAGAAATACTATTCCCTCTTATTCAAACATAAAAAAACCATTTCTTATATGTATACTTCGGTAGTTAATATTAAAATAAACAATTGAAGTCTCGTCATTCCCTTAAATGATTATGTTCGTTTTATTAGAAGTTTTAAAAATATGTATGATTGAATTACAAATAATCAAAATCATCACTTTTTTTGTTTCTTCTTTTCTGCCTCGATTTCCTTTTCTTTCTCTATTTCGGTTACGTACTCGCCAATTGTGTCTGTATCCAACATCTGAAAATGAACATATATTCCAGTAATGTTCAGTTAAAATAACTTTGCTTTAATTTATGTTCTTACATTAACCGTTCTTTTGATAATACAACATTGGTTTCTTACCTGCAGGGCTTGACCTCTACGCATAACTGCTATTTCTAGATTCTTTTGTCCGGACTGAACTACTTCCAAAAGAGCCCTGATCGCCAATTTGATGGAACCCTTTTCTGTCGCAACTTCCTCAGGTGTATAATATTTTTCTAGAAACTCGCGAACCGTTTTAGCGCTACGACCGGTAGCATTTGACTGCAATAGGATGAATTGGTAAAATGAATAATCGAAAATACATGTTTGAAAATTGAAAAAGATTCTGAAAACAGTTTCATACCTTCCATTCATAATAAATTCCAGAAGGCTCAGTCTGGTATAAATGGGGAACTCCATCGTAATCGAAACCAGCTAAGAGACAGGATATTCCAAATGGCCTTCTTCCGTTACTCTGCGTATATCTTTGTTTGAGACCTGACAGATATAAGTAAAATAAAATTGTTAATTATTTTTTATGAATATCTTCACAGTCTTAACAATTTTTTTCCGAGTTCAAATAGCCATTTACTTACCTGCTATATACCTGGTTATATACTCCAATGTAACTGGGTCTTCTACTGTTAACTTGTGACTCTGACATTCGATTTGTGCTCGATTTATCAATACTCTAGCATCGGCAGTCAAACCTATATTATAAATCATTTAAAATGAATATGAATTTAATGTTACTAATAGAAGAAAGTCATTAATTCTTTAACTTTAAGTTTATCGCACCTGCGAATGCCATAACAACGTGATCATCCAAAAGGCATATTTTTCGGACGGTACGTTCCTCCTGTAGTTTGGCAACAGACTTCTTCTCGACGCCAAGAACTACTACATCTGTTCCACGAACTCCAACCTAAAATCAGTTCAAGATTAAAAACAAAATACTTTTTTTGCATACAAATATAATCATTAAAAATGTAAGATCAACACAGTTTGATTCTGCTGCAGCTAAATCAAATGTACAAACGGTACAAACTTTCTCCGCTTGTTCCTATCTCCACAACAACAACGTAACCTCAAATACTATCCAATTATTTTCAACCCTTACTTTACATTCTACAGATAAAACGATAAGTAACCTGCATTTAAAAAAAGTTAAATTACAAATGTACTGCATAAACAAAGAGGAAAGCATTTCCCAAAATTCAAAGATGACAAAGTTTAACTTTTGATTTGAGGTTAAGCTCCATAAAATTGACTTACCGCTGTGGATCCTTTCCTCACAGCTTCTTGTGCATATTCGACTTGAAGTAAATGACCATCTGGAGAAAATACTGTGATCGCCCGATCGTAGCGTGCTGACATTTTTATAAATTCGAATTAATATAAACTTGTGATAAACGAAATGACTCCGCCGTTTTCCGGTGAAAGAAATATCGAAATATCCACAACTCAGGCTCAGGGCCACCAATAGTTATAGATGACAACGCAATTTTGACAAATTCTTGACAAATTTAATTTTTGTGAATTGTATCAAGTAATTTCATTTTTATAAATATACGAAAGCCTTTCTCAGATAAAAATATGAGTTAAATCATTTTTTTCTACGAATTGAGGAGAAAAGGCTTTTAAAAAGGTTTTTTTATTAGAACAATGCGAAGGTTGGCTACAGTGTGGAAAATAAATGGTCAGCGCGAGATTCAAATAGACTTTAAAGAATGCTTTAACTGTTATAACAACTGTTATGCAATATATACATATTTATTAAATAACACAGTTATAGGAATAATATTGAACACTAGTGTAAAAATCATTATAGAACACCTCTGAAATAACACTACCTGTTCAGAGGTCTTGAATTCTTATAAAACTCAATTCTAACAGTGTTTCATAACGTCAATGTAAAATTTACATAAACAGTTACGTCAATATTTACAAAGTGAATTGAACAAATTTTATTGGAAAAATCCTCAAGGAAATCCTCGTGTCATTTTTGGATGTGGAATTCGAAATTCCTCATTTTTTTTCTCGTTCGAAAATAACATGGCGATTTCCTTGAGGTTTTTTTCAATAGGACATCTCAATACTCTTACATTTTTGCTATAGTTCCAAAAGCACGCTCCAACCGGTTCTAGAACGTTTGGTAGAGGCAGGTTTCTATAAGAGGCAGGTAGAGAGACAAAGATTGGTGGAGGCAAAAGGAGGCCAATTCATACGCAATCCCCACTTTACGACCTGAACTACGTTAACGTTTCAGTGGTGGGTAAAATGCTGAGTTTAGTGTGATAAAGACAGTTCAGATTTTATAACACGGCCAGTGAAAATCAGTGAAAATTAAACACCGAGTCGATATACAAGCTTTTATTATGATCGGGTTTGTAAACACAAGCATTATCAATAATCTAAGGAATATATTATTTTATGAACTTAATTAAATCATTAAATTTATTCAGTTCATTTTGATTAATTAAAAACGTTTTTTAATTTTTAAATGTGCATATGTTTAAAGTCAAATGGAAGTGAGCGCATCGGATATTTTTACTGAATACCTTTCTCATCAAAAAAGACTCAGTAAATTACTTTAAATTCTCACTAAATATTAGAAAGTCATAATAAATTTTCAATTAAAATATCAAGTTTTTCTATTATTCTCTACATGTCTAGAAAAATAGTACAAACTTTTGCTTTTAAAAATTATAAGTTTCTGAAAAATTTTAGTTAAACTTAATAAAAATTTATTATAAGTGTAACGGTTCTATTGTAGTTTATAGCTTTTTTAAATGAGATTATTATTCTCGTTGTTTTGAAATTGACAAATATGACGGTGAGTCGTTAAAATAAAAAATGTAGTTCCTCAAATAATGGAACACTTCAATTTTTTGTTATTGATGATTGCTAACTTTGGAACATTTTAATGCAATAAAAAATATTTGCATTCTTCCACTTTTGAATTTCATCGCCTTTTTCCTGGAAGAAGTTCATATTTCCACATAACTTCATTATATATTATATGTAAAAGAAATTATTTTCTTTATACAGTTCAAATATGTACAGTGGTGATGCTAAATATCATCATAAAAGTAAAACTCAGCATTCAGTAATCACTAATCGGTATATGAAATGTTATCTAGATGCCTACGCAGGATGCAATTACATTGTAAATATATATATATATATGTAAATCCTACTTTGACTACACCTTTTCATTCTGATTCCGGATTAGTGTTATCATATGATATCACTGTGTTTATCTCACGTAATATCAGAGCTAATATAAATATATTAGCTCTCATATTATGTGTGAGATAAATATTTCTAATTGTCAAATTAGAATTCACAAATTATAAAGTAATTTCATGCCTTTTTGTATAAATCGGTTTCAAAAATGTATGTTAGTGGTTTGACTTTGTATTTACCTAGAAAAGTTTTTTAAATGGAGAAAGCTTGATTTTCATGGTCATAAAATTCTTGGAATTTCTAAATTTTACCATAAAAGATGTAATTAGCGTGAATTTAGATAAGATCAATTTTTTTCGAGTAGACCTTCAATTGTCTTTTTATTATTGGAACAGACGCTTTTAGTTCCATTGACATTATTAAACCTATCGTGGTAACTGATTAAAAGAATTAAAAACCATTATCATTGAAAAAGTTGAGTAGCTCTTCTGGGTTACATAACTGTCAATAAAAATTCTTCTGCCAGTTAATTTTAATTTTGTTATCCTCTCGGCAGCATGTGTTCATTAAATTGGAATTAATTAACGATTAGCATCAGTGCACACTTCAAATCAATCTCGCGAAGTTATTAAAACACGATCGATGTTCATTTGTAACTTTTTATAATAAATCTAATTTCTAACATCCTGCTTTTCCAAGAAATTAAAAAATGTAGATTCTTGATAAATAAAAAATAATTTTCCGTAAATGATGAACACAATTGTATAAGCGTATAAGAATGACTAGTTTCTAAAATGTATACATAAACAACACAAAATGCTATGTTTTAAAAAACACTTGCTATTCAAAAAAGAAGATTTTGCTTGCTATAACTAGTTTTTTTTTTCAGAAAAAGCAACTTTCAATGATGCAATGTATACTTATATACAATGTATATATAGTATATATACATTTGTAACAAAAATACTCATACATAGTTGATTGCGGTCACGGCAATCCTTACGATTCATTACTTTTTTAAATATGCTTAGAATGTAGCACATTACTTTATCATAAAATACCGGTTTATTTTTAACAAAAAATAAATCTGGAAGTACTTTTAGTAATTAAAAATCGAGATACTGTCTGAAAAATACAGTGAGAGAGAGAGAGTAATTTAAATTTTGTTCGAGTTGAGGGGTGAAAATTTCATCCCTCATCTTGAAATCATTGCTGGTTTTTATGAGATAGAACAAAGTTTTAATTCTGTTAAAATCGGGTCTTACATATCAATTTTAAAATGAACTGAGGAACAATTAGAAGTCTTTACTGAATTTTGAATACTATAGAAATAAGTATGGCGCATAATTATATTAGAACATTATTTTTGTTGGCAGTCGGACGAAAAAAAAAGTGCTCTTCTTTTTGATAGGCGCTATAATTATATTGATTATAATTATCGTCTCAGTTGTATTCTACATTCAAAGTCATAAAAAAGAAGATATGTCATGGACAAATAGATACACTAGTGATGCGCCTCTTGCAAAGTACAAAAAGGTATAAGAATGTTTGTTTTATTTTTGCTTCTAAAATAATAATAGAATATAATAATGGAAAGCTTCTCTTTATACTAGATTTGATGATTTAAAAAAAAATGATTTTACGTGGGGAAAATATTATATAATTGCACTTCTAAACCTCCTTAAAGAATTAAGTCTTACATTCCAAGTTTTTTTCTTTGATCAGACAATTGGAATCAAAATCATCTGATTTTGGAGATAATTACCTACCGATACCATGACTTTTGTTTCGAATGAAAACAATTTAAACAATGATGTCAATGAAGATGTACACTCAGTAATTATTTAATCAGCATAAGTGGATCCATCATTTTGATCTCAATTAGATAATCAAAGTGATGTGTAATAAGATTTATTAGTAATCTAGACTTTACTGTGTTATCATCAGAGAAGGTGTTAATTTTATTTTAATCAGTCTCGTGAAGATAATATTTGTAAGATTATCAGTCATTATTTCCTGTAATGTGCGTTTATCTCTACAATATTTACATTTCTATATTGATATCTTGATTATAAATTCCTGGTATTTTGCAGGCAGCTGTATCGGCAATGGGACCTGAATGCTCTCAAATTGGTGTGGATATGTTACTGAAAAATGGATCCGCAGTTGATGCAGCGATAGCAACACTTTTATGTGAAGGTGTTGCATCTTTACATAGGTGTTGTGCCTCTTAAAAATTAATTTTTAGTATTTGTATACGTAAATATTTTCAGCTGAATGATTGTTTAATTATTGAATTTTGTTTCAAAGTATGGGACTTGGTGGTGGTTTTTTTATGACAATATGGGATGCTACCAATAAGACTGCCTATTATTTGGATGCAAGAGAAACAGCACCACATAATGCATCCGAGGACATGTTTCACGGAGATGCAAACTTATCTTACAAAGGTAACAAATTATAAATTCAGAATAAATTTTTCCACATTAAGATTAGAACCATTTTTAAGTGGACTTCATTTTTAGCTCGTTAAACACTCTGTTCATTTATAAACTGTTTAACCGATATTATTAAATGAATTTAGGTGGTAAAGCTGTAGCTGTGCCAGGTGAACTGTTAGGCTACTGGGAAGCGCACAAGAAATTCGGAAAGCTAGATTGGAAATTACTTTTCCAGCCAACAATTGAATTATGTAAAAAGGGATCTATCATCAATGGGTACTTAGCTGGGTACCTTAAAGAAAAAGAGAAAGATATAAAGACGGAATCTACTTTGGCAGAAATACTTATCAATCCAGAAACTAATGCAGTCTACAAGGTAATAATGAAAATGTTAATAAAAGCGAATTTGAAGGCTAAAAGTTTGACTTGGCTAAACAGTAAATAATTTTCAAACTAAATTTTGTTACATAGGAAGGTGACAGAATTAAAAGGCCGCAACTGGCGAAAACACTAGAAATACTCTCATCTTCAAATGGCAGTGGAGTGAGAGAATTTTATAATGGCACAATTGCGAAAGAATTATCAAGGGAAATTCAATCCTTCAAAGGAATCATTGATGAGCAAGATTTCAGAGACTACAGGTATTTTCCATTTATCACATTAAATGGCGCATCTTCTAACAAACTTGATAAACTGTTTTCAGAGTTGTCTGGAAGGATCCACTTCAGGTAAAAATTGGGAACAAGACTATGTACACGGCACCTCCACCTGGATCCGGAGTAATCTTGTCATTGATAATGCATGTACTTGACGGATTTGTTTCCAATGTACAAGAAAAAATTGCATGGCAACGTATCACCGAAACATTTAAATGGGCTTACGGGCAACGAACTAATTTGGGTGATCCTGCCTATGAACCGAAAGTTAGTAAGTTTCCGGACTTTCTATGTAACAACAAACTTTTGAAACAGCTTCGATTTTCTTAAGAATGTTAATTTTTAAATTACAGACGATTTAGTTAAAAATTTTACATCCGAGAAATATGCGGAAGATATCAGAAACACCATTAAAGATCATTGGACGAGCACTGATCCAGCATATTATGGTGCAAGGACAAGCCTCCCTGAAGTTTATGGAACGTGCCATGTGTCTGTTATAGCCCCGGATGGTTCAGCCGTTTCTGTTACTTCCACCATCAATCAAGTGTAAGTATAATCAATAAATTGAGAAAATCAAAATTGTATTGGACTATAATAGAAATTTCTTTACAGCTTGGGGGCAAAGTTTCGATCACAATCAACAGGAATAATATTCAATGATGAAATGGATGACTTCAGTGCTCCAAACATAACAAATTCTTTTGGAATACCACCTTCACCTACTAATTTTATAAAAGCTGGAAAAAGGCCATTAAGTTCAATGACGCCAACTATTCTGGTGGATGAAAAAAATGAAGTTCAACTTGTGGTTGGAGGGGCCGGTGGCACAAAAATAACAACGGCTGTCGCCCTTACAATGATATTAAATCTTTGGATCGGATATGATGTGAAAGAAGCTGTGGATGCCTACAGAATTCATCATCAGGTATGATTTTCAATAAAATCAGTAATTAAGATTACTTGAATAATCACTTTCAATAATGGGAGTAACGGTATCTCAATAAGCAATCATCATTCATTATTGTACTTTTGAATTTCAGTTGTTCCCAATGAGTATCCAGAATGAGAAAGGTTTTCCACCTTTACTATTAAACTATTTGCATTCATCTGGCCATAATTCTACTATAATTGAAGGAATAGCAAGTGCAATTACGGCGATTTCGAAGCAAAATGGTACTATCACAGCCATCTCAGATTATCGTAGGCAGGGAACAACTGCTGGATTTTGAACCATTTCACCTCAGTAACAGCACTTCAGTTATTAAACTTGCAATTTTTAAAATAATTTACTTATAAGTAGTGAAAGGATAGTACATAATTTTCTACAATTATGTAATAAGAAAATTGTGTTTAATAACTTAGTTATACTAATTTGATTTAAGTTTCCCAATTGTGTGTTGCTGTGACGTTATAGGTAAAATATGTGATTTTCAACTACTTTAAATATTAAAAAATAGTATTTTTGTATTAATTGTACATAAAAACTTTGTATGACCGACTCGTCTGTACGATAACTGTTCACGACTTCCAGGGATTAAAGCTGTACTGAGACGTACCAAATATCTTTTACTGTACAAAATCTTTTCTTACATCACCCAAGAACTAAAACGTTGGTTATGAATGATTGGTCATTGAGATATGGTCTTGCAGTTTATAATTTAACTAATCGTAAGTTTATACTTAAAATTTTGTAACATTATATTGTAATCAAATGTGATTTTTGTACTCACAGATACATTTGTAAGTAACTCTCTGACATTCTTCACTGACAAAAATCATTTTTTCGACTTCTACAGATGCCTTTCACTACACGTGCATTTCAATAAACCATATGTACATTATAATTCATAAAATCACAAATATCTTTTTGTTCAATCCTTTTACTAGGAACTGCTGCTGCTTTCAGAGAGATTAGCTTCCTTTAATTCTTTACGCGGAGGTCTTTTTGTTTTTTTTGCTCGATTAGTTTTCTTCTTCAACTTGCTAAACACTTCGATAGCTTGCATTTTATTTTTTAATGCATTGGCTTTAGCCTTTTCCCTCTGTGGTATGCTCTCTTCATTACTTTTACTAATACTACTATTCTTTTTGGACGGACTGACAATGTCATCTAATAATGAATGATCAGAAATAATTTCAATTTCTTCTGGATTCGGTATAATCTCTTTGTCTTCTACTTGTGTTTCAATGGCGATTCCTTTCTTCCTCTTACTCGCAGTTTTTCCCGTTTTCATCTTCTTCTTACTATTTGCATCTTCTTCCTCAGAAACCTCTTCTATCGCTTCACACCCCATTTTTCTCACCGCCGATTGAAGTCGTTTGCTCAAATTCTTTTCGATAACTTTTGGTACCATTTGAACTTTGAAATATGATGCGATACTCTTTTGACTATTGCGTTCTGTTAACTTCTTCATAACAGGATTAATCACCTCCTCAAATTTAAGTTTGGTCCAACCAAATTTTTGCCTCACATAGTCAGCTAAGAGAATCATGTTAGGCTTGCTCCACGTAAAATTTTCTTTGGAATCATCGACCGTTGGATTAAGATAGGCTTGAATCACAGCTTGACTTGGAAATCCTTTTTCAATTTGCACATTTTTTAGTTTATTCCGAAGGGAAGTTCTACCCGGTCCAGGAACTTTACCAGATTTGACCCAGGCAGAAAAATTAATCAAACCACGAAGCAGATCTTCACTATCAGAAGGGAAAGCGGCGAGAATTTCCATAGCTGTAACGGGTCCTATACCTGATAGTCCTGAGGTGTAATCACTCCCAACTAATAGAGCGAGTTGAATCATCTGCTGCCTTGTCAGTTTAAAATGATGCTCAATGTCGCAGGATCGAAATTGTAAGACTCTTTTGTTGTTGTTAAAGAAATTCTTGTAAACACACTTTCCTCCAAAGAGCCAAATATCTGAATCATCTGTTATCGTTCCATCAGTAAGATCGATTTGTTCTAAATAAGCACATTGAGCTTCTGCTTCCATGGGAGCTACAATGTAAGGTATTCCGAAAAGTCGGAGAAGTTCTTGAGCTTCTGAACGCATTTGATCAGTTATGTCCATACCCTGTCTTTCTAATTTTCCCATATTTCCACTTAATTCTCTTTGTTCATCTTCAAGTTTATCCTTCATCGAGAGAAGATCTTCTTTACTAATGGGTAAAGGTACAGAATTGGATGTTTGACTCGAAGATTGCGAAGCTTCGATTGAAGACGTTATCTCTGATGATTCGGTGACTACCTGAGAAGTAAAATTGTCAAAAGTATCAAGTCGAAATTCATTTAGACTGGTGGAAGGTCTTAATTCATTGGATTTATCTTTTTGACCGTCCTCATCAGATAAGATGGTTGTAATCTTTTCTTCGAAGCTTTGGAAGTTTAAATTCCTACATGCAGAACTTATCACCTTTTGATTTAACGTTACATCTTCCATTTTAGGTTCTATGTTATTTTCGATTTGTTCCATAGAGAGAACCTTTGGCTCCTTTACAGGCTTAGTGATAAACACATCTGCGAATAAATCTTCTTCTAAATTTTCATCAGGTTTGACTATTA
Organism: Synergus laeviventris; assembly: GCA_032275145.1. Lineage (NCBI taxonomy): Eukaryota > Metazoa > Arthropoda > Insecta > Hymenoptera > Cynipidae > Synergus > Synergus laeviventris. The sequence goes on from JAUESI010000037.1 coordinate 554,773, forward strand.
CTTGAAAACTCTTTGAATCTCCTTTCTTTTGCATTAAAGCAACCTTGGGAATTGGAGAATCTTCTACAGTTATAAAATCGGAATCAGAATCGCTGCTTTCTGATTCAATTACCTGTGCTTTCGGAAGTTTCATTTCTTCATTAACCTTTTGAGATTTCTCAAAGGAACTGGTTTCCTCACCAAAGGAAACACTAGGAACTTCTATCATATCAGAATCAGAACTCGAATCTACACTTGCTGTTATATCTGAAACATTTGCACTCACAATATCAGTTGTGTGTGGTTGCGTTCCACTTGAAAGATCTTTTGCCTTTCCTTTCTTGCGCTTCTTTAATATCTTTTCCTTTTTTCTATTCGAAAACTTTGTGGACTTATTTTTCCTATTCTGCTCTATGAGAGCCAAAATCTGCTCCTGCGGTAAAGAGCTGTATTCAAGCATATACTTCATAACCGTTTCCATTGTACTATTACTTTGAATACTTTTTTTAGCATGTGATTGAAGCGGTACTAATTCAACATCTGAATAATTCCAATCCTCATCATCTAAATCATATTCATATATATTATTGAGAAAAGAGACTCCATCTTCTGATTCTGCGCAACTTGTTGAATCCCGTCGAAGTGGGATAGAAGAATCATTCGAATTTGATTCCATATTACTATCAGATGTTTTTGCACTATTGATGACCGCTTTTTCTTGTTGACTACTTTTATCTGCAAATGCAAGAAGTACTGCATTAAAATTAAAGATTGCCATCCAATACCAAAAGTACACAAACCAATCTTCTAGAACCTATCTAGTTCCTGCTTTCCTATCTGCTACAACTTTTTGCCTCTCCGGGAATTTAAAAAAATATAATAGTTAGGACAAAAAACAAGAGAAACCTTAAAATCAATAAAGATTCATAGAATTGGTTGGTCAGTATTAAATTCCTTTAATGCAAACGCACTTTTTAAGTGGATCTGATCTTAAAAATGCTAGCTTATTCGAATATGCGCTCGATTATATACGTGTTGTATTATAAACGTTCAAAATCTATTAAAAATGTTCAAAAATGGATTCTTATAATTACCATTGACAAAAATAACTCTGGTGGTACTATCAGATGCAATACGGAAGGCACGATCATCATGCTCAGCTGTATCTACGCCTTGCTCGTTCAAAAGCTTTTCCAATTCGTCTAAAGTCAAAGTTTTACCTCCCATCTCTTTTTCAGCGACTTCTAAAGATTCTTGAACCAATCTCCGTTTTAGTAACCGCTTTATTTGGAAACTTGAGAAGTCGTTCAAAACCTTAAAGTGAATAATACAAATTCTTACAATTACAAGCTTTTACAATTTTCTATAAGTATTGATTACAATTGATAAATAGAACATACTTGCGGCATTTCATGTATTCGACTCCACGAGTTTTGCTTCCTCGTCTCTTTAAGATCAGTAAGAATATCGTATCTAACGTCAGCCGGTAAATTTTTAAATTCATGGCTAACTACATTGACACTATGAATGTTTCCGATCCATTTTGATTGCTTCCTAGGGCTCAATTCTTCAGAAGAATTATAATCTGATTCATAATCAAAATCAAAGTCGCCAGGCTGAATTTTACTCGTACTTGGCTGTTCAGGTAATTTGTACATATCATTGACGGTAGAAGACTTGACCGGCGTCTTAGATTTTTCTTTCGAGGGACTGATTTCTCCCTGTGGATTTCTTTTGTCAAGCACATCTTTCACCGCAATACGTTTTATCAAGTTATTTATCAAGTCGTTCTTCAACTTTTGTGCTTTACTGACAGCAATAGATTTTTGCTTCCTGCGAGAGGCCTGGAAATACAAAGGAATGAGGAGACTAAGTTCTCACTACCTGATTCTCACGCGGTGCTAATTACGTGCATACAATATTATAATCAAGATAAAAGAAGTAACTCTTTAAAATACAGTAGGCGTTCAACCTGATTACAGTTAGATTTCAAATAATAGTTTAATGTTTTATAAAAATTAGATATTTCAGTTTTTCTGCGTTAGGGTCAACATTTTAAAAAAGGGTACTTATGGCAGAATAACTATACTGCAAAAACTTACGATAGTATTCTTCTTCAACATTGGAACTCCTCCATCGAACACAAAGACTGGCTTTATTCTGAAGTACAAAAGTTTGCAAATTCTGTTGAAGAGTCCAAGAAGATGTGCATTGGGTATAGAATCGCCCCTGCGATCCTGATAGCCTTGCAAGACTTGATGAATCCATATTGAAACATCTATAAATAAATTAATAAAAAATATATAATACCTAAACAACATTTTTTTTGACTTGACGCTACCACGCATTTTTTAAAAGTTATTCTATGAGTTTTGTTCACGTATTCCTTACATTAATATTAGAATACTTTATATGTTTACCAATTGCTAGAACTTTTCCTTCTAGAGTTTCTACAGGAACAGGTTTTCCCGATGGGTCCAGCAAACGCCATAAACCAAGTACTCCCATTCTCTAAATAACCTGCATTTAAACATGTTTTTAATTATAACAATTTATAAAATAGGTTTAAGTGTGTAATACACTTGAAAGTTTTCAACAAATCTGAACTATGAAGACTATACAAAAAAATCCTAACAAAGTAGAAAATGCATTCATTTGTTTTTAAACAGTGCGAAGTATTTTTATATTGTAGATAAATTGATTATTATAAGTTTTACAACTGTATGTATCAACATATTTCAATACAATATTTTCTAGTCTTCAAAATAAATTTAATTACGAATAAAAATAATACAAACAATATGACATAACCTTAATAAAATCCGGCAAAGGACAATTGCAGGTTAAATGATAATGTTTGTGTGCATTTTATACATAAAGCACTTACTAAAATTATAGAAAACTTCATCAAATATAATTTTTTAATGAAAAGTATATGTTAATTACTTAAAACGAAAAAATATAAGAGGAACTTAAATTTTGACGTTTGTGCATTTTATACATATATATATATAAATATATATAGCCAAGCAAGCACAAGCAATTGGCAGCACTGCTCTGGGGAGCACTATATGAACACTGACAGACACTGATTCCTAATTTAAAATTAAATTATTTAGCAATTATTATAATTTTCATTAAATAATTAGGCCTCGCTCATTTGTTGTATTAACTTAATGTTTCATTAAACACAAATATTCATAATATGAATAAAACTGTAAATTTAAATAATTATTAAGTTTGCCCAAAGTGCGGTTAGCCCATGTAAGTTTCTGCGATACTTTTGACAGTTTTAGTCAAAAATTTTCCAATTCATTTAGACCTGATCAGGATAAAATCTTTAGAATTGATTTTTATAACTTAATATTGATTTATTATGTTATTTTGTTTAAAACGGAAGAGTTTATATCAAAATAGAATCGATCGTAGGTTTCCTTCGCAGACCTCTTATATAAATATAAATCTTTGAGAAAAATATAATTCAATTATTCTAAATCAGATTATGACAGTGCATCAATCAATGTTGAACAAAATTTCAATTGGCTAATTACTTTAACAGGGGACAATGCTTAAATTACAAAATTGTATCATCAATCAAATAATTCTTTGAAGGGAGTTTGTCAGTTTTAATTAAGTAAAAAAATTCTAAATAAATTGCAAAGTAAAATTATATATATATATAATTAGGGTTAATCTAAAAAAAATGGTGAACTCTCAATTGGGTTTTTTTAAAAAGAATATCAAGATGTGAACTGCGCACTATATAGAATATATACATATAATAGCTCAAAAAATAATTAATTCCCACGCACTTAAAATAACTCAGACTTGCTCTTAAAATCGGAGTCCCTCTTCTATATAAAGCAATCATCACTGGGCTTGTGGTAATAAGGCTGACTTCCTCTAATTACGCATACTCCAGAAAATTACAATAAAAATTCTTAGACTCGCGTAAATATAAGACTATTCAATATTCATCGTGCATCAAAATGGTGCAGCAGCTGATATGTATGAGCGAGTGTTATATATATCTAACACATATCATGACACGCACCCAAATCCTCTCCATCCAATCATCCAACATGCTTCCTTGCAAAACTCTATATAATGCTATGATAGTATTGGATATCATGTACCATGTATATGTGCTTGTATATGTGCACATTTATCGACATTAAAACTGCTCTTTAACAGTGTATAAATGTACACAAGAAGCTTGCATTTGTGTCGTATCGTCATCATCGCAGAAGTAGAGTGAGGTAGAGGCCACCCACTCTTTCCCACAGCAGGTTTTTCCCACGCCCTCCACTGTAACCCCAACATCCTTTTGCGGCAATTCCACGGCGGGAGAGGAGGGAAGCTCCGCGGTTCTGCCGCGTGGTGGAGGGGTGGAACTAACAATGGAGGGGGAAGAAAAAGAGAGGGATGACAGGGCCGCCACTTGACATTTCCTCAGGTACACAGAGAAACTTTTGATTTATTTCAGTGATTCAGTCGCATGGACAGTTTACAACTGTTGACTACTGATGTTATCAAATTGTTACAGAACTATTTCTTAACAGTTTTTATGTAATTGTCATATAGCAGAAGTTTTCATTTTTTAATTCTCAATTAGGCGTCATTGTAAAACAATCGCTTTTTATTAAATTTAAGAAATGACTTAATTGCATTGATGTAGGGATTAAAACGCAAAGAGAAAAAGGGGTTCCAAAAGAATTCTCTAACTGTCACGTCATATATCTTTTGTAGCATTAATAATTTTCTTGCGACGTTTTGGTGTATATATATATGTCCACATTATTATATATACGGAACGCTATGTTAAAAAATTTAGTTTTATAATAATATAACAGAATTATGAGTTACTGTTACATATTTCGGTTACTCAAGAATACATAACTGTTCTGTTTGGCTCATATTGGCCGTGTGTCAATTTTGTTTTTTTCCTCAATAATTTTTTTTCATATAGATTTTCCAACAATTTTGTAGATTGTTATTGAACTATTTTTGTATATTACTTCATTTTTAGCAATTCTATATCTTTAGAGACTATCTAAATATAAAAATTGAGTTCCTTCTACTCAATTTCGATAAAAAAATGTAGACACTCTGATATGTTTCTGTTTCAACCATCTGGCATATGTCATAATACGTGAGGCGGGCCCTTCTGCCCATCCATAAAATCACGGTTCGGCCCTGGGTACAGAGTTAGGGGAATCAACTGAGTATCGAGAAGGGAGAGGCTGGAGGCGCTGGGGTCGACAGGGCCATTGTACATGATTGTACAACAGTCGAGTGAAACAATAGAAACTGCTTGTGACCGTAATAACTCCGTGGTGTCGCCGGGAAGCTTAGTTATTTATCGTATTTCGTCCTGCGTGGTCGCGGCCTCCTGGGCGATGTTTGAAAGAATTCGGTTGCGCGTCTCCCCGCGATTTCTTTCTCGCGTGAGACCCGATCGTCAAATCATAGATTTTCGGCGCCTCGCCTCATTTTAGCCGCGTTCTCGCACGAATCCAATCTGCAATTTTCCCGCTGAATCAAGAGACGATTCGAAGTTTGAACTGTCGCGCGTGTGCCAACTTTGCAGCTATTAAGTTGGCAGGACTGTCCGGAAAATTCGGAAAGTGAACAGGTGTTTTTTGAATGGATTAGCTGCGGCGAGGCGAGAATAGAACAGCCGCTTTGTGCGAAGGGGCAGAATTTTCGGAATGAATTCCAGAGGAGGTCTTAAAAGGATAATAAATCGAATGGAATTTATGGATCTAATGGAGATGTGCGTCAGAAAGTAAATTAAAGTGTGGTAAGTGTGACATTTGTAGTCTTTAAAAGGTAAATAAACAAATCTGTAACTCGACCCCACTGTGATGCTTCTATGTATATATGTTCGGGCTTTCTTAACCTCTACTTGGAGTTTTAATTCGGATTTGGATAATTTTGTAAGAAAATTTCGAAATTTTCTGTTTATAATAAGTAGCAGTCTTAAAGTTCAGTTATGTTTAATGAAGGTTTAAGTTTCTGTCTTCAGATATTGGCATTTTGAGATGTTTTTTTTTTTTTATCTTTCTTGACTTTCCATGCAGTTACAGTTCGTCGTGGTTTATTTTCATGTGACTACTCGCAGTATTTTATTACAACTTGCAACAATGTAATGAAATTAGAGCGAGAGCATGATTAATAAGGATTCTAATAAATAACGTCTTAGCTTTACTACATTCACTGCATTCACTGTATACATATTGATAGTGGATCAAGTGAAAAATTCTTTTTCCTTTGTTGTTTTGGATTTAAGAATTTTGGAAGGTACTTCGCAAAACATAGTTCCTCTTCTTTCATCAATTCATCATTGAACTCGTTAAATTTATCCTAATCTGTAATCTTCGAATCTTTCCTTTACAGATCTGATGCCCAAAAGGTTAGGTTGCCATCGTTATAGGTGTTTTCAACTTGCGGTTAGTTTGTTGACTGGATAACGATAAAACGTTCACAATTTTATGTTGGAAAATTATTTCATGTGCTTAATTAAGTTACTTTGAACAATGCTACATCAAATAAACCCATAATTAAGTATCGTAGAAACTATTAAATTGGGGCATGTCAGGAAAACAAAGACCACTAAAGCTTTAATTCGCTTTATATTACTGTCTTTTTCAGAGTACTCAAACTCTAAATTTCGAGTCAAAACTTTGCAAGCTTCTATTATTAAAGCACGTAAATTAGTTGTTACACTAATAAACTATTTTAATTCCACGGTGCTAACTCAATGTCATAAAACACGCTTTGCTAGAATTACGTTTAACTCAATTAACCTATTCTCATGAATATGCATTGTGAATAACTGCAAAAATTATGGTAAATAATTTTCGGTTTTGTAAAACGAACTTTCGTGAAGATAGATCGAGCAAAAATATCTTTCCCTTGAATGGTGAAAAGTGAAGAAAAAAAATAGTAATAAAAACTTAAAGACGAATTATAATTCCACTGCAGCTTTTGCGACTTTATTGTGGTAGGATCGCCGCATAATAAATGGCAGAACTCTAATTCATGCAGCAAAAATGAGCTCACTTTTGTTCCCACGGTCTCTCTGTGCTTCCTCTTTCCTGTGCAAAGACCATCGACTCTTAGTTGCTTGTTTCGACCAAGATATCTCTCGTTAATTATTTCTTCTACTAAATAAAAATTTTTCCCACGTGCGAATAAAACAGCACTTAGTGTGAAGCATTATTACTGATTTTATTTTGTTCTTCTGAATCCGAAAAATGGGGAAGAGAATATGATGTGTAAATTAGTAGGAAAATGGTTCAGTAATATGAAGTGCAGTTTAATATTTATAGCTTGATATGCTTTCAGTCATTCTTGCTACAACAGCTCGAATTATTGAACAATGCTAATATTGTAGTCTAATCGTTTATTCAAATGCCGATCTAAAAGTTAAAGTGTGTTTGTACATTTAACATGCTATAATTTCCTCCTCTACAGGGACAAATGATAAACTTTATAAATTTGTCTTAAACTTGTTAACTCTTCTAATCTTATTTCTTTTCTTCCAGGGACTCGTCGAAAAGATGCATCAGGAGTTGAGTACATAACACGAGCTGGGAAGCAGCGTCGTTGCTCTGGACGTAAGGTATAGCAGATTAAATATGCCACACCAATTTGGATTGCCCACAATGGCACATGGCATGCAGTCTCCGCCTTCGCCAACGGCTGTCTTGTCAGCGTACCCGCGATTTGGATCTGGCGTGTATCGACCCGATCACCAGGATCAAAGACTCACACGTGAAGCTATGGAGCGCTACTTGCGCGATAGAAGTGACATGGTGATTGTAATTTTACACGCTAAAGTCGCCCAGAAATCATACGGTAACGAAAAGAGATTCTTCTGTCCTCCACCCTGCATTTACCTTTTCGGAGACGGTTGGAGAATGAGACAAGAACAAATGCTCAGAGAGGGTGAATCTGAACAGTCCTCGCAACTCTGCGCTTTCATTGGGATTGGAAATTCTGATCAAGACATGCAGCAGCTTGATCTCAACAATGGGAAGCAATACTGTGCTGCAAAAACTTTATACATATCCGACTCAGACAAGAGAAAACATTTCATGCTCTCTGTGAAGATGTTCTACGGGAGTGGACATGATATTGGCGTTTTCCACAGTAAACGGATAAAGGTCATATCGAAGCCTTCTAAGAAAAAACAGTCCTTAAAAAACGCGGATCTTTGCATCGCCAGTGGAACGAAAGTAGCTCTCTTTAACCGTCTGCGATCGCAGACTGTTAGCACTAGATATTTACATGTGGAGAATGGCAATTTTCATGCCAGTTCCACGCAATGGGGCGCGTTCACTATCCACCTCCTGGACGACAACGAGAGCGAGTCAGAAGAGTTCCAGGTCAGAGATGGTTATGTTCATTATGGCAGTACAGTAAAGCTTGTATGTTCTGTAACCGGCATGGCGTTACCTCGACTCGTCATCCGCAAAGTCGACAAACAGATGGCGAGTTTAGAAGCTGATGATCCAGTTTCACAGTTGCATAAGTGTGCCTTCTATATGAAGGACACTGACCACATGTATTTGTGTCTTTCGCAGGAAAGGATCATTCAGTTTCAGGCAACACCCTGTCCAAAGGAAGCGAATAAAGAAATGATTAATGATGGCGCCTGTTGGACGATTATTAGCACTGATAAAGCAGAGTATCAATTTTTTGAAGGCATGGGTCCAGTCCGTTCTCCTGTGACTCCTGTTCCACTAGTTCATAGCTTACATCTCAATGGTGGTGGTGATGTGGCAATGCTGGAATTAACTGGGGACAATTTCACACCCAATCTTCGAGTTTGGTTTGGCGACGTGGAAGCAGAGACAATGTATAGATGCCAGGAGAGCATGCTGTGTGTTGTTCCGGACATTTCCCTATTCAGAGGCGAGTGGCTCTGGGTTCGTCAACCAACGCAGGTTCCGGTTTCCCTGGTGCGCAATGATGGGATCATTTACGCGACCGGGTTAACATTCACCTATACACCAGAGCCAGGTCCTCGTCCACATTGTCCTCCGGCAGATGAAATTATGAGGGCTCCTCGTTCCATTCATAACCAAGCTAGCATGCCTCCAGCTATTGCAGATGTGCCTTGGACCACACACCAACCACCGCAGTCAGGCCTCTGATATTTCCATGGCGACTGCAAATCGAACTAAAGCATCCGGAGTGATTTTGTTAATTCTGTATCTTCTTTGTTCGAAAACGGGAGTGATTCTTTCCCTGATAATAAGAAACTGTTGGAGGCAAAGAAAGAGCAAAAGAACACTGAATATTTCGAATCTTAGCAGTCCGAATGTTTTAGAAGAACTCGCAAGTGCATTTTGCTATGCTATGTACATTATTATACATAATTTTTAATAATAGAGTGTTAGAAGAACTAAGAGAGTAATTATTTATGATGTATATGTAGAATTGTAGATAAAGGGTGGCCACTCATACGATAAAGCCAGCAAAACATATCAAAACAGTACAATTGAAAATTTTACAATTTAAAGCATTTCAATGCTTTAAGATTTATGGAAAACCGGGATTTATTTGCTTGGTTTATAGTGGCCTTCCCGATATCATATCTTCCAGGAGATTTCTTGAGGAAACTTTGTAATTCTTTATTATTTCTAATTCTGGCAATGGAAATTTGAAGCGAAAGGTAGCTCCAAAGTTTAAGTCAAGTTAAACTTAAGTAGGAAAATAGTGTAATATTGTGTAAGAATACTAAGGAAGATATTTCCTGGGAGTTGTGAATATCAGAAAGTCGATATTCGTTTTATGCGAGAATTAAAATAAGGTACTTACACTAAACGCAATATCACGATATATCGGAATTGAGATTCCAGATATATTTTGTATAGGCCGCACTCATTAAATCTAAATTTTTTACTTTGTGTGTTTTATTCACATTTTTTATATAGGAACTCAAAGATTAAATTAAAAAATTAATTACATTTCTAAAAATAGTTTGTACACTAGAGATACTATATATACAATACCCCTAGTACAATATCAAAACTGCACAAGTATTAAAAAAATTTTATTTCGGACGTAAAATCAGAATTTTTTGACAATAAATTTCCACGGTTTAGTAACCCGCTTTCAATATTGATAAAATTTTATAATAAAATCTAGAACAAGGGAAATTGGTGTAAGTAAAAAATCACTGTATAGACATATTTTTTTAAAATCTCAAGTTTTAGCTCTTAGAGGACATCATTCAGTTTTGTGAATGAGTTTATGTATATGTATTTCTAGATTCTCCGTCCTCAAAGGGTTAATTAAGTAAATTGAATAAGCAAATTAGAGTCATATTATTGTAATATAAAATCATTAAAATAACGTTTCACGTCTTCAATAAATGAAATTATATTTTTTTTATTTTTATTTGAACTGCTTCGTGAATTTATTTAACGTGTTCAATACCAGAATATAAATTTAAAGTATGTAAATAAGTAACATTAAACAGTTAAACGTTAAAAGATTTAAGTGAGAAAAAACATAAATTAGTTTACTCCTTGAGATGTTTTGCAATATTGATAAGAGATCGACTACGGTAACATGACTTGAATTTATTTCTCCTTATACGTCTTATAACTGTTAGTATTTATTTGAGTTTTATTTTAAGAAAATCTTTCGGCATTTTAAATTTAAAAAATGGATTAAATTTTTTCATATTAAAAGAGAACAAGACATCGAAAAAAACATAAAATGTGTATTGAAACAAAACCTATGTATTCTAATTTTAATTGTGTGAAAAAAAGATTGGTGAAAGTTTTTGTATTGTATTATATATTATATATGTATAGGTAGTATTTTTGAGTAAGGATCATCGCTATGAATAATTGAAAAAATAGAAGTAATTTGTAGAAATTCAAATGAAAATTTGAAAAAAGTTAACAACGGATGCAAATCGCTGCTAACTTTGATGAAAACAGGAAGTTTTGCCTAAGATGCTTTTCAGGTTCTAAACTTGAAAACGATATGCTAATGTACACTACAATGAATTCCTTAAGCAATAGCTCATTGTAAAAAACGTAGTTTACTTTGGAAATAAACTTGTCTTTGATTTTTGTTATGAAAACTATTCTATTTCTTTTATTTTTTAAAAACTAGATTTAAGCTACTTGACATCCTTGGCGTACAAAACTCGTCCATTTTTCATTGGTACATTATTAACCATTTGAACTTGAAATTTACAATTTTTCGGTTTTAGGAAATCCACTAAACATGTCTGTCAGTTGCATAAACTGTAAGACTGCGAAAGAATGGTTGCATCAGTTTTGAAGAAATTTATAGTGAAGTACATTCATTTAGTTTGAAACTGTATAAAACATGAAACTGGAAACAAACTCAGCGTGTACTAGATTGGTTTAATGGAACGTATAAGTGCCAACCTGTCTTTAGAAAACATAATCAAATATAGTAATCTCCAAAAGGAAGTGAGATAACATCAACTCAAGAATGCCTTCCTGAAGAGATCTATTGTTACGGAGGAATGTTGGCGAAGGTACCATGGGAATTTACCCACAATTAAGATTTGTATTGTGCGGACAATGAACATGGTTACATTTATTATTCACAACAGTAATTCAGAATTAATAACAATAATTAAACCTTTACATATCATTGGACGGATTCAAAACTTGCTCAGCATAAAATTGAATATTACATGAAAATATCTTACACTTTAAATCAGCGCAAAAACACTTCAAAGGCAGATGTCTTTAAAGAAGTGCATGCTGATACAAAGTATAAACCTAGTTTATTTTCTGCAGAGAGATAGCCTGCAGTCTTGTCCACGAGCATAAAATCTTCATTATGCAGTGTCGAGATATTTTACAACCGTATCAAAATATTCTTATTTGTAAATATAAAATCATATACAACAATTCGCGTATATAATACTATCTTTGTTTTTCACGGATTATAAAAATACATAATCTTCCCAAGTGCAATGGTGAAGTCATTCATGCCTTATTCCATTATTCTATTATATAAATAATCAAATCATATCAAAATTGCAGCAATAATAAAATTGTCTTGAGCTATTAAATTAGAAGCAACACAGTAAAAAAGTTTGTTATCGATATTAGAAATACCAAACAATTCCTTTTACTGTTTTAATCAAGTTTCGGCATAAAGACAATTTTAGAATCTTTAAGTACTTGCCAGTTATACTGTTACTATTTTCCAGTAATTATATCAATTACTCGTAATGCCACAGTTGTCAAAACATTATTTGCACTCAAAATAATATTAGTCAATTCTCAATAATTGCATATTTTGAGTGACAAGAAATCAACTGTAAAAGACAAGTGGGAGAGACTTGTTTTAAACATAATTTTTCTTTGCACCTTATGTAACATTAGTTCTGCTACTTTATTCGTATCGTCCGTTGTTTATTCATGTTTGTAAGCATTAATGATATGTACGAGGTTAAAAGATCGTCCATTTTGTAACCAAGCGAGGTTTCGCATAATAGTTTAGTACCTCGCACCAAATTTCCTATTGTCATATGGAAATAAGTATTCCCTGATGACCAATTGGAAATTCTAGTGAACGGATGCGTTACTAGTATGTCCTGCGAAGAAGTATTTAGTTAATAAATATGTTAAATCAATTTTCAGCAATGGTATATTCTAAACTTACCTTCGTTTGTGGGTGAATAAGACTCACTCCGTGTTTATTGATAGCAATGAGCAAGAGTTCTGGATAATTTGGTTCTGTACTTTGCTTAACTTCGAAAAAGGCTGATCCAAAAGTGGGCCAACGATACACAATTTTTAGAAATGTTATTTTAGCATCTTCTGGACTCATACCTAGAAAAAAGCAACGAGCCGGTTATAACTTATATTTTTTTATTGAAAGCATTTATTTTCTTTCATTTTTAGTCGCAAAAATTACCAGCATCTTGATTGTAGGCAGCTATTATTGATCTTTTCCAGTCGTTTGCGCTTTGCACTTTCACCAAATCGCCTGGTATCAGTTCGCGAAGCATTTGTCTACAATGGACAAATATTAACTCATAGAATTATTATTCAATCTATAGTCATGAATTAGAAGAGATTGAGAAAGGTACTTACGGGATCGCTTGTAATTCCTGTTTACTTTCTCCAAATCGTACTCGATAAACAAGTGCTGCTAATCTTGATGCCTCTTCTTTAGTACATTTATGATATCCTTGGAAAAAAATCCATTTTAAGTTTATAAGTAGGGACATATTTACGTATTAAAGCTTGAAGCGAAAGTTTAAGAACTGACCTCTGAGTAACTTAGGCAATTCTTGATGAAAGTGGAATATTAGATCTGCATTTCTGTCTTTACCCGGAACTGTGTTCGTCCACAACTTCTTCATGAAGAATACTTGATATGTGAATTGAGGTGCAACACCTGAATGGAATGATTGAAAATGTACGTTTATCACTATCCGAAACTAACAATTTTAAATATCTAACTTTAAAAAAATGTACCGTCTCTAGCTGGACGAGCTTTCCTAATCCAGTCAGTCAAATGTCTGACAAAATCGAAGAAGAAATCGCCTTCAGGAACGGAAATTACTTTGTCAGCAATTTTTACAAACAGGCTGAAGCCTTCAGCCGATCTGAGGCTCAGCCTCTGAGCGATGTTTTGACAAAAGTCTTTAGCTCTCGTTGATGAATCAACTTCGAATGCCTAAAACGAAATATCTCGTAGTTCAAAATAGGTTATATTTAATTAAAACTCGAAGTTTTTGCATCTTCGAAATCATACCTCATCTGTGTCATCAGGAAAGTAAACTTTGTGAAAAATTTGTGTCGTTTTATGTTGGATAGCTTCGACCTCAACTTGATGCGGAGGGTATTTTCGTTGACCATTGCGCAATGTTTTCTGAAGTCTTTGTAACGAATCTTGAGATATGGGATGTCGTCTAGTTCTTAAAAATAACGTTAATTCCTGAAAGTAAACAATTAATATTTAGTAAATTCATCGAAACGAACATTCTTCTTCTTCATCGCAATTTGTACCTTTAAGAGACTTTGACTACAAGTGAAGAGTCCTGTAGCTAGCCACATCAATTCCCATCCTCGTTCTTCACTCAGTCTATTTCGGTTGTCTGTTAGCTGCTTCATTACTTGACAGTAAATCTCGTCTCGCAGTATTTCATTCTTCAAAGGCCCATCGAAGATCTGGTCAGTGTATTCATTCCCAATTCTG
>JAUESI010000037.1:569074-579366 GCA_032275145.1 Synergus laeviventris
GACATATTTAAATTGCAATAATCAGTATTAAACTCACATTTTCATCATAATAGCTTCTAAAGTCATTTTTTATGACTCGTGCTATGATTAGATACAGTTGGATCAGAAATACGAGAAAATGAACAGAAATGTGAATTTTAATCAGCTTAGTCCAGTCTTCCCTACAAAAAACATCAGATTAAAAAGTATACAAAATATTTAAAATGTTATGTATTCAATTCTGCTTTCTGCACCATTCACATTAGTTGTAAACGGTTCGAAAAACATTTTAATGCGTCCCATCACATAGATTTAATCGTATTTAAACAAATGCGAACTGTCGCATTCAAAAGTATTCAAAGTAATTTGTAAAGCAGAATTCCAGACAATACCGTTTTTACAGTTTTTTACAGGCTTGTATTTATAATCTTTGCATTTAATTAGAGGATCAATTAAAATCTATAGTTTTCTGATATTCCAACTCGTACAAAAATTTCCGTACGAATATTCATGACATTATTTTGAAATTAACTTTTAACATTCATAAGTACGTATAATATTTTTAGAAGTTTGTCTGGTATAAGAGAGACGAATAGTTGAGACGAATTTATACTTCCTGCCCTTCAGAAATTTCATTGAATGATATGTTCGCTGGAATTTTACACGAATTAGACACTTCCTTTGCTTGATAGTTTTGGTAATTGTGTTTAGTTAAAGCCAAGGTGACATAAGTGCCATAATCTCAACTTATGTGCTTAAAAGACTAATTGATTTAAAATGCCTCTTTAATCTCTGCATGCCCATAAATTCGTTCCCTATAAAAAATATATTTTTTCTGTTACGATATTGAATATGATGACCTTTTTTGTATTTGAAACATGTGTATTTCGTTCAGTGTACCCAAATTAATATTATATGTTGTTTATATATACATATATAATTATTAGAGTTGTGTCAGTAGAAATTCGTATCTTTTTGGCTACGTTTAGAACATTGATAAGAATTTCAATATTTTTATTATTTTTTATAAGGATCGATTGAAATTCTTCTCAATAAATAATTTTTATACCTCTATAAATTGAGGTATAAATTACTTCTAGAATTAAGCTTAATTTCGGAAAATTCAATGTAGCTAAAAAGGTACTAATTTATATATATTATAAGAAATAATAACGTGAAAAACTTTCAGAGAAATTGTAAACAATATATATCACTCTCCCCGAGAATATTTGCATACGTCTACATTGAGAGATAAAAGCTGCCTTTGTTGATTTACAAGGATATAAATAACTTCTTATCAAAACAATTAGTTTAATTTTTTAAGAATAGAAAAATTAAAGAATTTCTCAAAATATATTATACGAAGATCGTCCCGAATTTCGATATGACTAAAGTTCAGCCTCACATAAATTTTCTCAACCCCTTTATTTTGTATATATAGGAACTCTATTTTATGACTCGTGGTATAAATTTTCCGATAAAATAAATTTTACTTTGTCTTATAAAGACTGCTCTTGACACACCCTTGTGTACACTTGTACGACCCCAGCGATAATACTATTAGCAATTACCCTGTTTTATCACTTCTTCCTGTTCACACAAAGCTACAATTACACCACAAAAATATCTATACGATCTCTTAATCAATTAATCATTCCTTTTGCGAGTCACTTGACACTTAACTATATAGACTTCAAAAAAATATATATGTATTTTTCATATGGCAATCTATTTCGGTATCATGAATGAAAATAACAATATATTTTTCAATTTTAAACAATCACATTTGTTGACTCGTACATCTCATTATTATTAATATCTGTGTATGTACCTAAATATTTTAGTAATTTAATAAAAAAAAAACTCAAATGTTTTTCATTGACTGGTGCAGATGGTGTCATATGGTGAGAAAATTCTCACGAATTCACACGTTCTCACCAACAACGTGTAAAAAATGCTAAGTGCTCATGGAACATGTGTTAAAGAAAATTTAACCATCTTTAAATGGGGAAAATTGACATAGGTATAGAGTGTAATATTTTCTAGCGACATTCTACGTTTTGTGTAACAATTTAAAAAATAACAAATGCTTTCTCTCATTAATGTTAGAATTCCATTCATTATACATGTAAGCATCACATAGGGATACTATAGAACCGGTTTTCCATCGTTATGGGCAGACAATTATTCATGAGTATTGCCCAAGAATAATTTCAGGCAAATGTTATTTTATCCTGAAAATGTTCATATAGGTATACCTAAATATTTCTCTAGAAATACGGGTGAAAATTTGAACGTGTTTTCAAAATATCCTATGGAATTATGTTTCAACATTTATTAGAGGAAATAGATAAGAAATTGATAAACTTAATTTCCCACTGTTTATGCCATTTTTAACGTTTATTTGTCTTAAAATTTTCTACTTCCGCATCGTAGAAGGGGATATAAAATTTCCTGGTCTTCTCATCCCTTTTGGAATTTCTTTTGAACTTTCATTTTTGGAAATTTAGTTAATTTCTTTGCTTGCAAATA
Source organism: Synergus laeviventris (assembly GCA_032275145.1). Lineage (NCBI taxonomy): Eukaryota > Metazoa > Arthropoda > Insecta > Hymenoptera > Cynipidae > Synergus > Synergus laeviventris. Next base: position 571,586 of record JAUESI010000037.1, read on the forward strand.
TCGAAAAATATTTTTAAATTGTAATTTTTACATTGTTAAGATCCGGTTGCGCTCGGGCCAAAAAAAATTGTCCCCTTCTACAATGCTGTGATTCAAATTGTCCAATTTAAATTTTTTCAATGATAATGGACTCCTAAAAATATCTGATTAACATTTTCTTTAAATAGGTCAATTAAAAAAATCAAACTTGTAACCTTGAACGTGGCACGAGAGTTTTTTTTGGACAGGGAGCTATATTTAGTTGATATTTTGGCCCATATCCCAGGCTTGATTATTTCAGCTTGGACGGTAAATGAGTGAAATATTTTCACCACAAATTAATATAAAGCTTAATAGTTTAATACGTTTTATAATATTTCCGTGCACGTTGCTATATTTTTAATAAACGAATGAATATATAATGTAATTGCAAATATAGAAACAAATGAAAATAGTGACCCTTGTGTACAATTTTTCGAAACAGAACACTGTTTTCAAAGTAAGTTTGTGTTGGATTATATAATCAGATATTGGATTCTATGTGCGACGATCGTCACAATACGCAATTGCATTCTCAAATTGAAGGTCATATTTATGCATTATTTATATTTCAAGAATTATCCCTCGTTATAATGTAAAGCATTAGATAATTGATGGGCTCAATATGATGATCAATTTTTATATTCTCAGGTGTAACTGGCATTTTTTACTTATGCTTCTTCAGTGGCCTGGCTGTTTTCACTGCTATTTGTTTTAAGGGATTGATGGCCACAATCAGTCATGAAAGGCCAACGTGGATTCTCGATGACAGTCTGATAGGCTCATCACCTGGTGAGAATAAAAAAATGAATATTAATACGGTAAATTTCAGGATTTTTTTAATAGTTGAGTAATTACATTTGTATTTTTCAGGTCTGGGTTATAGGCCTATATCTGAGAATGTGGAAGAAAGGAGCATGATTTGGTACAAAACAAACAATGATACGTGGGTTCAAATGTGGGTGAATCGATTAGATAAATTTTTAGCAAGTAAGCTACTTTATATTTAAATAATTATATTGTCCTTACTTTGTTTCGTATTGAGATTTTAAGGAATATTGTTTTAGTTTTATTCCTTCAGTTATCGCTTAAGAAAAAGTATTATAAGAAAATCAGTATTAAAAATGCAAATAAATTTTCAATAAATTATTTTAAATCTTTGAAAATTTGATAAGGAATACATATTAAAATTCCTTATGACACGTAAAAATCTTTTAACATTTTTGGAAGCCTCCTAAGATTCCTTAAAATTCTTCAAAACTTGTCAAAATCCCTTAAAATTTGCTAAATTTGCTTAAAATTCCTCGAGGACGTTTTAAACCCTCTAAAATCCTCCACGAAATGTTTTAAATATTATAGAAACCTCTTAAAATTTCTTAAAATTATTGACAATTTCTTGAAATCTTCAGAAACCTATAGATATCTCAAAGAATGTCCAGGAAATTCTTTATAATCCCTATTATTTATTATTATTAATAAATCAATTTCTTATAGTTTACCTGAGAGCTATTCACATTTTCCTGACATGTGGTCCCCCTCTGTTATATAAGGAAAATCAATAGAAAGAAAATTATAGGAAAATTATATTGACGATTCCCTACAACCTAAACAATCTTATTGTTAAAATTATTTTCCAATAATTTTCTCGCGATTATAGTAAAATCATTATGGGAAAATCATAAATATTTGAATAATATATTTTCGTATTATGTATTGTTTTGTCATATCGCATATTAATATCTGGTATTGATTTATTCAGATTATCAAAATAAATCTTTATTGTCTACTGGAGGTAAAAATCAAGTAAATTGCAAGTATGGACTACCAGTGCTTCCTGGAGCAGTTTGCAATGTTGATACAAACCAGTGGGAATCTTGTTCTCCTAGATTTGGATATGGATACAAAAATGCAAAACCTTGTATTTTCATTAAATTAAATAAGGTAGATAAAATTTATGCCTTAATAAGCTTTGATCATACTGTAATATAGTATATAGTATCAAATAAAATATTGTGTAAATACATTATTTCAGATATACGGTTGGATACCTGAGTATTATAACAACACAAATGAACTACCTGAAGACATGCCAAAACAACTTGCACAACACATTTCGCAACTCCCAGTTTCGCAGGTTGGTTAGAGTAACTTTGAAGGTTCTCATTTGTATGTTGATTTTGCAATAGTTTTTAATTCTACATTTTTTAATTTCTACAAACTTGGATGGAATGATTTGATTACAAATTTGAATTTTCAGCGTAATACAGTATGGTTGTCATGCAAAGGAGAAACCCCACTTGACAATGAAAGCATTGAAGAAATAAATTACTTTCCACGAGGTCCGCAGGGATTTCCAGGATATTACTTTCCCTACATGAATCAAAAGGACTACCTCAGTCCTCTCGTGGCTGTACAATTATCGAAAGTAGCAAGTACGTAATTATTAGATAAAGGGATATTTTTTAGAAAAATAATATTTACTTTTACCTTTCTTTTGTTTTGCAGTATCGACTCAAATTAATATTGAATGCCGAGCCTGGGCAAAGAACATTAAGTACAGCAATTACAGAGCAGAAAGGACAGGTCAAGTTCATTTTGAAGTGCTGATTGACACAACTGATTCTGCAAATTAAAATAATGCCAAATAAGAAAAAGGTGGACTTTACGATGCCGACAATTTGAAATATGAAACTACATTTAACACTGCAAGTCGAGAGAAATCCGACTTGCATTTATATATAAACTGCAGTCGAATTGAAAATCAAAAACCACAGACGTAAATAAAACAACTAAACCAAAAAATATAATTTACATTCCGAGACTCTGTTCTGCCTTTGTATGCAATATTCGATTTCTAGAGAATTTTCTTTAACTTATACAGTAGTTCTTATGTAAAATCTTATTATAACATGTATTTTCTCTAGTATCAGAATATATAACATAGCAATATTTTTTTTTATATATCCATCATATCGATAAATCTTTTCGTTATCTCAGTTTTAAATTTTACCAAATTCCGAAAAAAGAATTCTGGGACAATATGTCATATTCGTTAGTCCATTTTATATAAGTTTTTAAAATAAAAGTGCATATTGATGGTATATTTATAGTACAAAACATGCTAAATATAATTCTTACGTTATTTTTATTAAGTATAACTGAATTAATGTAAAATAGAAATAAACTTTTTAAACAGTTCTTCAGTTCAGTCATTTTTTATAAAACAGGATGATGATAATCAAATACTTTTTCATCATCAGTTATATGTTAAACGTAGAAAAAAGAATGTTAAACTTGATTATTATATATTTTATTTCATTCATTGCCATGTAACTTACGAACCTAATTATCTTACAAGATCTTCTACAGAAAAAAGCATCACACATACTTTATCTTTACAAATGAATAAATTAAAAATAATGATAAGTGAAAGCTATACATTTGCAGTTTAAGCTAGAAGCGGCATTATAGCAATTTAAAAATTTTTTAATTTTAGTAGATTTTATATTATCAACTAAAGGTGAATATAAATATATATAAATATGTATGTATAAATCATATATATTTATATATTACATATATAAATATATATATTTGATGAGAATGTAGGAATTGCAATTAATTTGAATCATACAAACATAAAATTCATACCATAAGTTCTCTATTAAGAGCTAGTTGAAGCTTAAATTTAGGTAAATTAGAATTATTTAGGTAAATCATAATGTGATCCAAAACTGTTGGACCATTTCGGTATTTACAGTTACGTGAAAGTGAATAATAGAATATTTTCAGTATGTACTACAAAACTTGCAAGAATCAATAATATTTTTAAAAATGTTCAACCTCTGCACATGGCAATGTTCTTCTAGTTCGACGATCCCCTAAATTTATTTTTCACAGTCTCTTATATAAAGGAGAAAAGTTGTTAGTACTGATCCAAGAGATCAAATGTATATTTAAAACTATCGTGAAAAAATCTCTCAGTTCTTACGATGAAATTAACTTTAGGAAGTACTATTATTAAATATATAAATGTAAAAAGCAACGAAATGCTATTCAAAGATATTGATATTTAAGTGTTAGATAAATTCAGAGACATTTTTTCACGCAGGAATCTAATTGCAAATCTCATTTCTACTCTCGATACGAGTTGAAATTCAAAATTAATGTATAGACTGAATTGTTCTTATATCATTCTTATCCCAATTTCGAGCCAGTTTTTCACTGTGTATTGCTTTTACATTAAATCAGGATGAAGATCAGCCAAAATTTTTTTCTGCTCGAATTTAACTATTGAAATTTAATTAGATCTAAGTTTGTCTGAGATTATTTTATATATTAGTAGGGCTTAGGAAAAAGTTTAACAGTAATGTTTAATTTTTCTGTTATTCGTATTATGACACTTGCTGTGATGTACTTATCGTATATTGTAAAATTTCTCTGTACATATTTTAGATTAAACACTTGTGAATCTACAATTCTATAGCAAACTTACGCAGTATAGGTAAACAAAATTGTGTTCGGATTATACTACTATATGCAGATCACAATTTGACGATGTCACACCTTTGGAGGTGTAAAAAATTTCAACTGAAGATTCTAAAAAGAAACTCAAAAAACTCTAAAAACAATTTTTTTTTCATAATCTCTACAATAAATTTCTCTATTAACTTATAAAGTTAGGAGAAATAGAGATAAATATTTTTGATAATTTGGAAATAAATGTTTAAAAGTTAAGTGTATATTTTAGAATTTTGTGAATTCAGTCAAATAATCTATTGATTTCCATGAAGATCCAAAAGCTTTCTAAATATATTAGAAAACATATTAAATTATAGTTACGGGTATTATTGTCTAACCTACTCTATTTAACAAAAATATAATACATCTTTGAAAAACGTAAATGACGTTCATGGATCGTGGTTTCTTGAAATAAAGAACCCTATATATTTGAACTTGCGCGCATGGCAACAAAAATAAATTGATCAATTCGAGGAGATCTATTATTGACAACATACTGCAGAACCTTACAGAAATAAATCTGCAATAACGTAAAGGATATTATGCTTACTGTTAAAATATAAAAGGCCAAAAAGTCAAGAATTTATTTTTTGTATAAATTAATTAAAAAGATTTATAAAAAAAGTTCTCAGAACTTGCAAGAAACTTCTCCGGGAATTTCCTTGTACTCTAAAAAAGTATAGTTTCTTAAAACATAAAGTAATCGTTTTGCGATTATAATGTTTGATCGTGATGTGAACACATTATAGAGGGTCTATCGTAGAGATCACAAAGTGCAACACTGATCGCTTAAGATTTTTCAAAACGTTCTCGTTTAAGGCACCTTTCTGTGTCAAAATTCAGCCTTTTCAAATGCAATTAACAATTTGATATGGCCCGCGGGTTGTGATATGAATAAATCGATAAAGTCCGGACCAATATTGGTAAAATCTTTATGAAGAACTAAAAATGAATATCCAGATCTTATCAGTTTATTCGTGTTCGATATTCTACGCAGAGCCTAAAATGTTTTAAGTTTTGTACTGCCCATTTCTAGTACCCCCCTCCAAAAAAATTTATTTTTTGAATTCTTTTTAAATCCCTTAAAATCTTTTGAAGTACTGTGAAATGCCTTGACATATATATTTAACTTGTAATCTAAAATTTTTCTTGTATGCGGTTTTTTGTTTAAATTTGTACAATTTAAAACTTTTTCCTTGGAAATACATAAACTTTTCACTGCACTTCGAAATTAGGACTACACAAAGTGTGCGCACTACACACACATTTTAGGCCCTGATTCTACGTGATTTTAGTAAGATGGAAAGATAAAGGCCATCCCGACATGGAAAAGTGAACGTTCGTGAAAGAGACATTGAATTTTTTGAGCTCCAAGTTTTGTTTTTTCTTTTAGAAACTCAATTCTCAAGTTCTTCTTTCGACTTAGGAAAGAACTTCATCAGATTGTATCTCAAAAAGAAAAACGAAGTAAAGAGCTCAAAAAACCAACGTTAGTGGTCGGTTTCTCTACACTACATGAAACTTTATACAAAACCTAGGTTGCTGTGATAATTTGCGTCTTGCGATAATCTCAGTGCTTAATTAATAGTAATATTTTTTACCTAATTATTACAGCGTGTTTGCAATAATATCTACGGTCTTCGTAATTAATACCTATGCTCGAGAAATATCGTGACGAACTGAATTTAATTTACAATTGTTACATTATTAACTATTTCATGCTCACAGGCCTAAAAATGTAAAAAAAATGACGATCAGGCAAAATCGGTTGCTCGTGATAACCTGATTCTTATTCATCTTCTCGAGTCCTATATATGAAAGGCAAAATCGCATTCTCGAGGAATACTAAGGAGCCGCTTTATGATGACAACAATGATTATTATTTAAGGTTCGTGCTTGTGGTGAGCTCAATACAGCAATACTTGGTTGCCTCTTCAGTCTATCATAAGCTCAAAGTGCACAGACCCTTGTTTTTCGTTTCGGTTGTGGATAATGTTCTTAGCCCAAGCCTTACATTCCACATTGATAAGAATCCCGGCTAAAAAGATTGTAAAATATGGTAAATACAGACTTCTTTTAAAATTGCACTCTAAATGGGATTTTATAATGTTCAGGTGAAATTGAGACTGTACTTACTTCGTGGTCTCAGGAAGTGTATAGCGACTAAAGGACTCAGGTATCCCTCTGCGTTTTCGTAGGGATAGTAGTACCCAGGGAATCCTTGAAATTGGTTTGGTATTATTGAAATCGGTCCAATGTTTTCTTGGTCGGCTGGATTTTCGCCTTCGCAAGACACCCAGATTGTGTTACGTTTGTTTCTCTGACTATCTGGAATATTTCGAATGTGCGCTTTCAAAGATTCAGGCATCTTTGCTGGTAAGCTTCGAGTATCGTTGTAAAATTCTGGTCGCCACCCGTAAATCTAATTTTAAAAATCATCATAATAAATAATTGTATATCGTAATAATAATTGCTGTATTGAGACGACTGAGACAGCTTATTATAAAATATTACCTTGTTTAGCTTCAAGAAGACACAGGGAGATGCCTTGTGATAATTAAATTGATTTTCTTGATTGCAAGGTGCGAAGTTCTTTACGTCGACATTGCAAACTTGGCCGCGTTTAGGGAGAGTCTCGTAGTCACAGTTGGCAATATTGGCTCCAAGACCAGGTCTTGTTCCAGGAGTTTTGTACTCTGAAAAGTTCAATAATAATTAGTATTCTCTCTTTTAAATTCAAATCCATTTATTTTATAAGATTTAGAAAATTAAACTTAATTCTTAAACTTACGAAGCAAGAACTGCTCTAGAGATTTAACCCAATGCCTAAAGTTTCCTGGATCTGTTCCCTTGTACCAAATCAATGTGCTCTCCACATTTTCAGATGGTGGTAGTGGCCTGAATCCTAAACCTGAAGAATAATAAATATCATATTAAATCCTGTAATAACTTAATTTGAGGAAAAGAAATTGATTATACGTTTCCTCGATAATTATTTTTACTAACCAGGATTTGTTCCAATAAGTGATCGCTCCAACTGCCAAGTTGGCGTTCTTGGATCGACTGTTTGGTAAAAGCCCCAAAAGCAAATTGCCACAAGAGCAGCCAGAATTCCATAGAAAATTAAGTAGAATAGTCCAATTTTCCCTGCAAATAAAAATTTTATATTATTATTATTATTATTATTATTTGGGATGTAATAAATTCGTCAAAATTAAAGAAAAGAATTTGTAAAAGGAATT
>JAUESI010000037.1:579466-601008 GCA_032275145.1 Synergus laeviventris
GGAAAACTCTCAAAAGAATTATAGTAATAAGACGAACATTTGAACCACGTGTTTGGTAGCTCTGAGATCATCTTAAGACCTTTTACAATTTATCTCCAAATTTACAACTCTTATTTCCAAAATGTGAAGAGGAACTCAAAAGATTTTTGTAATACTTGTCCTGATATTATTATAAAGGTCAATACTACAAAAAAGAACTATATTTTAGATTGAGACTAAAAAATATTTGTATATATTAACAAAAGTATTTGTTAAAAGATAAAAATTCATCTAATTAAGATATGGAAATTAGTAGTTTTACGTTTTACTATTTCTGTGGCTGTAACAATCATAAAGTTTTTTTCGCGTGAGAGCTTAAAAGCTTTGGTAATTTTTTCAATTTATTCTCATTGAGACTAATATCCAATAGTAGGCAGATACTCAAGGTAGGAATTGAGTAGGTCGGCTACAGAGGCATGTACAATGAACATTGAACATGCATATACATAAATCTGTACGACGCATTGTCTTTCGATGACAGAGGTTGTCTTTCGCTAAGAGGATTCTTCGTATTATCGCGGTAAAGTCATTCTGCGGTGTACCTCCTATCGACTACGGTTGCATTCTATAGTCCCACTGTTGAACAAGTACTTTTGATGTTGCAACGCCTTCAGATACGCGCTTTTACACGGCAGGAGAGTCGATAGCGAGCCAAACGGTTTGCTAAAGCTACGTGAGAAACGAACGATTAGGCCTCAAGGCCTAAAGAAGACACAATCATATCGTTGTAATGAATCTTAGGGTATAGGAACTGACACCAAAGAGTTTTCTTCGATAACTGAAAAAAGTACGCTGGCAATAATTATGCTGTATAATGATGTAATTATTGTTAAGCAATATATTTTAATATGTGTTGTACCTGGTTATACAAGTCTTCTCGGATTATTTGATCAAGTCGTAAAACTTCTATTTACTCTTTAAAAATTATTCAGGTAAACTACATCAGATGATTATTAGGAATAACTTAGGAAATAATTACAACTTTTTCGCTTTTATCCTCCAATTTTTGTACACTTTCTCCGTTTCTTACAAGTTGTTTCTCGAAGTGTGTAGTTAGGAAGGTTAGATCACTTTCTCAGGTGAATGTTATTCAAGACTTCACTGTTTCATAATGTGTCAGAAGTTTTGAACGTTCAAATGAATTAAATATATTTTCCAAGTTCTATTTTATCAAGAAATATTGTTCCAACTAAAAATAACAATAGAAATTACAAGTGTCTCTGATACAGGATTATTTTAAATATTATATATTTCTAGTTTAAAATATAATCAATACAAAAATTGGTTCATTTATAAACGTTCAGAACTTTTCATTCATGTTTTATAAACGATTCTAATTCTTGACATTGCAACATCTTATTAGATGGTCTGTTTTTGCGTCAAATTCTATTGACTAGGATTTTGTTTCCCTGATAATAATCTGGCATAAACATATCTTTTTCATTTCTGGGTAAACTCCTCGTTCTCTGCGTCCTCAAGATAGCCTGCAATAGAAATAGTCCTCGAGGCCTTTTAACTTGATAAAAGGTTTTTCTTTTGATAAGAATATGAGCAATATTGTGTTCTTTAAAGTGCGTACATTACACTTCCGATTAGGACGGATACTATCTTTTTTGTGATCGTGGAAATTGAGTTCACGAACGAATGACGATTCTTAATATGCGAATGCGGGTATAAGTGGGTGGATTAAACATTTGCCTGATTCACTCAAATACAAATATGTAGAAGACGAAGCAAATTTGTTTTTTCAATGCAGTTAGGTTGAGATAAACACTTAAGTACTTGAAGAGATAATACTTTTTATTAGGATTCGAAGCTTTTGATGAAAATAAGTATTGCTTGATGTGGAGAAGATTGTTTTTTGCCTGGGATGTTCTTCCAAGACCAATGAACTGGATAAATATCGATTTACAGGTTAACTACCTGCAAATGTCGGTTGTCAAGCGAGTAAATAGAGAAGCAATTGGAACGTGGTTGACACAATTAGACGAAGCTGGCTTCAATATCTCTCCATGTTGAGATACTTGTATGGCACATCAAGGACGCATACTCGAATGGCAAGTTTGTGTTTCGTGGCGACAACGATATAGTCTTGCTGATAACTTTGTGACGTATTATAGATACGAAAGTAGACGCCTCCCTGAGCTCTGTACACTTTCACGAATGCACAAGCCATTTTCGAATTTTTCGATTTACTTTCTTCTAAATTTGAGATTAGAAATTTAACGGCAGTGATATTTGTTAACTTTCTACCTTTCCAATTCATATTAATTAGCTTTTGTAGGTATGTTGCATTATTCACGCGATATATATATTTTTCTGCGATTATTGACCTGTTATTAGTCAATGCTGATTTATTTCTTTCTTTCGTTATCTTGGGAAAACCTTACAATACAAGAGGGATCAACACACTCGAAGATAAGACTCTTTCTACATTGGCCAGCAAGGCTCCATTCCATTTTGTAATTCACATATATCCGCTCTGATTCTTGAATTAAAGGCAATTTTAGCGAGACGGAAGGAGAGTCGAAGGCTGAAGGCGTAGATTATGCTCTTGAGTAATTCAACTATCTGGAGCAGATTAATTAAACATCTCCTGTATATTTTTTCAGGACTATAAAAGACTCACCTCAACAAGACATTCTTATTCGCACATTCATTATGCAGCGAATGCAAGTCATTTTTATGCTAATTCAGTGAGTGTCATACATAAATTGTTCTTGGTCCACTCGATAATGACATCGCACTTGACTTTTTCATTTCAATTGTGACTAGCTGCTACTGCAGTTTTCCATTAAATTGATTGCTTATTCATTCACTCTCTTCAATTGTTTTATTAGCTCTCGATATGCACTCTTGTGTTTAATTAATTTAAATGAAATACTAGTCCTTTGACACATAATATATGCTGACATTGTTTCCCTCTTACGGAAGTCCAGTCTAATAAGGCATTCTTACGCGTTTCATCGATCGTTGCATAGTCATCGAGTCCCCGAACGTGACTACAATCGAATCCATAGTCAGATTTGCAAAAATTGAGCAGTACTTGCAAATCAGTTCAAATCTCAGTCTGTGCGTCACTGCAATGAAAAACATAGTCAGGACAACTATTTTAGTTGGTAAATGACGAAAGTGAAGCTTCTTGTTTTTTATTGTTTAAGTTTAGCAACTGAGGTTCCAAAGTCTGAAGATCTTGAAAAAAATTCCTCTAGGCTACTCGAACTCTCTGCAGGCACAAGCTTCGTGAAAAAATCACCCTATTTCCCTCTGTTTTGTATGCTTTGAACCCTGTAATTCGCACTTTGCGATAAATCATCACTATTTTGGAAATTTTTTACCTTGTGACCTTTTTTCAATTGATACAGTTGAATCTTTGGGAAAATTATTAATATTGGAATTCCTTAAAATCAAGTAAAAAGTCTTAAAATTTTTTAAATCCTCTGAAATTTCTTGAAAATCATTCAACTCTACTGAATTTTATGAAATTCGCGAAAACTTTGGAAATTTCTTGAAAATCTTTAAAAACATTCAAAATATTTTGAGATCTTGTTAATTTGAATAGGAATCTTTAAAAACCGTTTGAAATTCAGCGAATGTATCTTGATATCGAATTGGTTTGAATTCTTGTGATGAAATCGCCCAAAACTTCCTTGAATTTTTCTTCAAATTACCTTCAAGTATTTCAAATGGAATAGTTTAAATTTTTTGAAAATTTACCTCAAACTCTTGAAATATTTTCTTTTTGAGAAGAATTCGTTTAATTTTCGTAATATTTTTCTAAGAAATTTTAACTTTAGTTCATTTTTCCCATCTATTTCTCGCCCATTTTTATACAAAAATTCACCTATTCACCTTTTTTAATGACAATAGGTGCTGTAGTGACTAAAATTATTAATTATGCATGAAAACTGACTAATGTAAGAATACTCACTGGCAAAACAAAAAATAGGATTTTAATGAATTCCCCTGAATAATTTGGATCGACTGAAATAAATTAAGACACCGTGTATAAATTTCTCTTTCTTAATAAATTAGTAACCAATGATTCATAAAGTAGCTGTCATATTCGGAGAAAAAGGGAAGGAAGAGAAGTAAGATGAATTTGGTTGTCTCGAAACGGCGAATTATTGACCAACTCGTAGTTGAGATTAGCACATTGTAGCAGGTTTAAATGCAGAAGGATGATCTCATCGGTAGCAAAAGGCTCGTAGGATCCTCGAGAAGCTATATCTCCTATAGTTTGAAACCCTCCTACTCACATGGAAGCAGCAAGACGAGGCGAGGCGTCCTTGTCGGCTTTATCTTGCCTTTTTCGACGGGCCTCGAGTGCTTAGCCTTAGGGAAGTGGAGAACCAACCCGGTGACCTACAGTAGTGAGTGGGTGCTTTACTGTTATACTAAAAGACAAGATGTCATGTTTCGTCCTTCCTAAACTTGGCTGCCTTGATTTATCGAAGCTAGGTGAAATTTCCGCACACAGCTGAACTCGGCGGAAATGAAATGAAGTTCTGTCTAACTTGTTGTGTCATCGAAGAGCAAATCCATTATGTTATCAAACGACATAGTGTTATTGTCCCGTATTCCAACTTCCAATTGCAGGTGTGGTGTTTTCGATTCTTTAGAGAAGAGAAATGAAATTCATTTAATTCTATTGAGGGTTCAGACAATCTGGCTGACATTTGAATGGAAGATTCCTAAAGAAAAAAATCCACGTAGTGAATCCCACGTGAAATGTTCCAAATTTGCTTTAAGTTAGTGGTTGGTTGATGTTTCAACTATGTACTGGGTGAGAGAATTTTCAAGAAATTTCTTATTGTTTTCTTAGCTTTTGCATAGGTATACTTTCCTGTTGAAATTTTTAAAATGTTGTCTACAGATTTTTCACCTAATCCTAAGCGTGACAAATATTTCTATGCACTGGAGAACATTTTTCTCTATGTGAAATCTTGTTGAGCCTGAATATCTTTTCTTATCTCACGTATATCCTTATAGTCTGACACTATGTGGTCATTGGTGTCTTGTTTCAAATTTTTCTAACGAATGAAAGAGTCCTTATCAAAGCTGGACAGGTATAAATGACGAAAAGTGGATCGATCGGTCGTTAACCTGTTTCTTAATCAGGTTTAACAAAATATAGGTGACGATAAAGTTCATGTGTGTTAGAAAGGGACGCATCTTGTTTCAAAAATTTCTAAGTATACTAGGCCATTTAAATCTAGAACTACAGCTCACCATTCTATCAGAGATAATGTCTTTAGTCTTGATATGAAAGAAGACAGAAGAAAGAGAAGAGAATCTTTTGTTATCCCGGCCAATACAGTCATTAAAGAAGCTTATAGTATTCTATCTGGGTTATTCCGCGATGTCCATGTCTTTTTACGGTTTTTACGTTTGGCCATGGTCTTATGGCGATGCACAGCATAAAACATAAACAATGTCGTTAGAACCTTTAGCCTCGAGAGTTAACTAGCGGAAATACCACGGAATCCGCGTTTCCTGTTGTCTCGTCCTCTTGGCTTTCTACACCAATTTTGCTTACGCAAGGCGAAAGCTATCAGTACTTAACAAACTAAACAGAAGTGCCGAACAATCATTTTCGCTCGTGGAAAAATCAAATTTAATAGTTAATTGTGCGTGGAATAACGATCTGTGTCTACTTTTGCTTTGCTTTGGCCAACATAACTGCTGGAATTGCCTTTAGGGTGTGGTGTTGAATTTCCATTGTAATGTCATTTAGATTGCAAAAAATAGAAAGCAAAACATCATTTTTAGAGCCTGGTTATGTTTGTTTTTTTCGAATTCCAATCATCACAGGTCGTCACCTATTCATCTTTTCAAATTTCATTTCAAACCCTTAAAGTTTTATTTTTAAATCTCTTACTATCCTTTGAAATGTTTAAAAATCATTCTGAATAACTTTAGATCTTGTTAATTTCAAAAGAAATCTTTTTAAGACATCTGAAATCTTACAAATCAAGAAGTGTCAGTAGATAGTAGATGAAAATATAAATGACCATTGCTATTCAATTGAAAATGTTTAAAGGGTTCAAAGTATATACAGTATACACCTACTCTCACGTTCGATCTAAAGTCGGTTTTCATTCTAGAAGGTATTTTTTTGGTGGTAATTCGTTTACTCTGCACCGCGTGAGATTAATCATTTCACCCCTTAGCACGTATTGCGACCGTTCCTCCGCATTACGAATAGTTCATCTTTCCGCTCTGCAAGCATACCGGGCATGATCGATGTAACGATGCTCATTGTCTCGTAATGAGTCTGGGAGGAGCAGGATGCTTTTCCAAGTAGAATCTATTGTATTTAAGTATGTGTATATGTGTGTATGGATGAATGTACGTATGTGTGTGAGTGCGTTGTTACACTGTCATTCTTTTATACGTGCGTGTTTGCTTCTTATTGCGAACACGCGTATGAATCTCGTGTCAAAAGGAACAGTTTGTAAACTTGCTACATACCTGAAATAGTAAGAAGTCACCAAAGTTACTATGTATTGAAACAGTACTTGACATTAATAATTCAGATTGGAGCCAAAAGATCCATAAATTAAAGATACCTTTACTAAAGACGTCTCTGGTGTTGGATTTGAACGAGAATTCACAATTTTTTAAATAATTGTTTGGCGGTATTTGTATATTTGAACAAATGAGTAAATGTATATTAGATACATTGACATTATTTTTAGGTAAATCAAAAAATGAGTTTCTCGTATCGTTGTCCAACACTAGACGTTTCCAGATATAATAAGCAGCAGTTTAGAACATTAAAACAAGATTGGTAATTTTTTATTTTAATATAATACATTTTTTTCCAGCTCCAAGCTATCTCTCCTGGATCTGTGTCTGCAATGGTTGCACCAGTAATTTTAAAATACCGTGTTTGCAAACCAAGGTTGCTGCTTGCTGGTTCCAGGGCTGAAGTTGATTCTGCAGCAGATGTTGCTCTTCTCGTTGGAGAAGTTTTGCTAATAGAGGACTCAGCTCGACAATATCACAGAATAGGAGGTAAAAGCAAATTCCCACAATTCTATATTTACTGTTTTGGTTAAAAATTTAAATATTTAATTAGAAATACATGTTTTTATTGAAAAGTAATTTTATTTTCTGTTCTTTAGACACTGACCGAAGGTACAGAGCGACAGAAAAGCTTTTACACGCTGAAGAGGAATACCTTCAAATCATCTTTAGCGCCAAGGAATTATATGCGAGGCCTCTGGCTCACAATTACCCAGAATTTCACGATGTCATCTTTCAACCGCTCGCTGATCTCTCACGCGTTAGTGCTGAGTTTTGTCAAAGGGTGAGTCATTCACATTAAATCAGTAAGCAACATCTTTCATTTAAATAGTGAAAATACGCAATGTCTAAATTTTAATTCATCCTCTACTTGTTTTTCGAGCCCATTAGATTTGAATATTGAATACTCGTTCGGTTTTTCTTCAACAAATATTTAAGTAGGCCTTTGAACAATGAAAGGATAATTTTTTTTAACTCAGCATAATTAATTCGGTTGTCTGCGTTCAATATATTGCTGACAATCTTGAACTTTGCTCGATGATTTGTACTCGATTGGTAGCTGATTCTCGGGCGAGTGAGTCGTCAATGAAAGTGTTTACTACAAGTTAATTTTGTACAGACACTATTTTTTCCACACAAATGTGTATTTCATTCGTGAAAGGATATGCTTCGCAACCTTCCACTTCGCTTATATATTCTCTTTAGATTCAATGACTCACTTGAGTGTAAATGGAATTAGTCACGATGCTTAAAATTTTTAGTTGCTTGCGCACCTGGAACAACATTGTCTGGTATTGAAAAGCATTAACGAAATATAGTGGCATTCTATAAAAATAGTATTCATCAACATTCAACCAAATAAAAAAGGTGTTGTGTTCACAAGATCTAATTTTAGATCTTGTGGTTCGGTCTCATAAGTTATAAAATATAGCTCCACGCTAATGAAAGTAAAACATAACACCAATAACTTAGTGATAAAACGACTAAAGAAATTGAATAGGTGTAAAGGAAAAGTTTGAACAAAAATGTGACTGGCAATTTTTAAAATGATTTTAATTGTGTTTTTAATTGGAGATGCTAACAACTGTTTTTCTAATTTATTCTTTTAAATCCTACATATCTTGCTATATGATCGCTCATTATGTATAATTCTCTTTGGTGACTGGTGACTGCTGACTGCTGACAGTGAGTACCTATCTAATTACACATAATCTTCCAGTACTCCTGGCAATAGGTGACCCTCCTTACAACAGTGTTTGCTCGCACAACATTTGACTCGAGTCAAAACTATTACCAATCGTTCTTGAGTAGTTTCAAGCCGTTGGAACTAGATGGCTGCACTGCAGAGTCTTAACCTCTCGTTATATTTTTTTAAATGTAAAAACACCTGTTTCTTCTGAAAGTCCAATTGCCTTTCTCTTCGTGTTACAAGTGCGGCATTTATTGGTGAATTGGAGACATCATGACCTTAAGGACATCTACTTCATCCCGGGGCCATTTACATTAATCATGTTTATTCGCAAACAGGTTTTTACATAATCAGGGTGCTGGCGACTTTACCGGGAAATGATCGGGAAATCATCGGGAATTTGATTAAAAAACTAGGTGTTTACTTCTGATCACGGTAAAATTCAAGTTTTCATTATTTTAATAATTATCTCTACTATATCAATTAGGTTGAAGTTTCAGACTTTGATAAAAATATCAAAAAAAGTTCCTAAAATTGAAAAATTTTATTTCTATTAGTAAATAAATAAAAATGAAATGGTTTTCAGAACTTTTTTTGTTTATAGTTAATCGAACAAACGTAAAAGCCTCGATTCTGCTTGTCACTAGATCAAGGGCAGGAAAACTGTTAGTCCAGTCAATGAAGGATTTTCGTTTTTGAATATCAGGATTTTCCTAAAAAGCTAACATAACAAATTTAGAATTAACTTCAAAAGGTTTCTTCTTACATAGCGAGTTTACTTTTATAATAAGGTTTAAAGATTGGAACAGGAATACTTACAAAAGTTATGGATGAATGGGTAAGGGTTTAATAGGGACAGGTAGAGCCTATAGAAAAACAGGATTGACGAAAAGGCTCTTGTCACTATAAACTATGGAATGGTGATTAAAATTTTCCTTAGTTTGATGACAGAAATAGAGGGTAATAAAGTCGTAAGAGTGAATTAAAGACAAGAATGAACATGTCCCTTTTTTTGTAGCCGCCGATTCAATCTTGTGGCCAATTAGCCACGGAAAACCGGCCTCACACAATCTCCGTTTTAAAGCAACTACGAGAGTTATCTCTTGTCGAAGGACAGGATGCACCAGCAAGAAGCACGAATATTAAAAAATATTATTGCTCGACACAGTGCTGATAAGACAATCAGGTTGTGACTACCATTTGTCACGGATGCAGTGAAATGTTTTCTTAAGGCTGTACATTAAGAGTATTCCTGTCCTTCAGATGTAAACATAAAGCTAAGCCGACCATTAGTTAACGAGTTGGGATGAGTGATGACGTTGGTTAGCACTCTCATAAATATTTACTTTACAAGTTGCCAGAGAAACGCCCAACCTGCTCGTAAAATTTAAAAAGTTCGCGCTCCTTTCGTGTATGGAGTTTCAGTCACTTTGGTTGATTCTTTGTCTTTAGTTTTCCTTTCCTCAAAAATCTCTTCTCTCATGGAAGATTTTCTGTTGTTGCAATGTCACTTAGGATACACGAATTCCTAACCACATGTGCAATGTACATTGCTTACGGCTTTCTAAAAAATTATAGTTATATTTTATATATCATTACTGTTTAGGGTGTCGTGGGAATCTTCGTGAGAACAAATACTGTTGATCACAATTGAAGATACTAATAATTGTCTTTCGCCAGTGTAGAAGATTCGACAATCTCCCACTGAATGCCATTCACTTTCGCATTAGAGGGAAACTACAGAGTGGAGTTTAATTTTCTTTTCATGAGCTGTAGGGTAACATGTCTACATTCTCCAGGAATAATTCGGAAAGACTTGAAGCCGAGTATCTTTCTTCTACTTCGGTAATTGAAGTCAAATGACATTTGCTGGTTTCTCCACTTAAGCGTCTTCTATTTTCTGAAATTAGAAACGATTTACTTCATTATTCTTATTGTTAGCCACAGTAGCACAGTAACTGAATATTTCTTATACCGGTTACCAACGTTTCTGCGCTTTCCCTCTGCTTCTTTACATTGAAGATGCTACTCGTCATTTTCGACATATGGAAACAGATATACAACCTGATTCTTGAGTAGTGTCACCATATTAAAGAGCAATTATGGAAGCTTTGAGGTGAATTGATTGGAGAAATCGTGATCTTTGAAGATTTCCCAGGTGAAAAAGATTGCAGACTGAAGATCGACATGTCCTGCCGAATGTGCTAGGCTTTAAAAGCAGACACGAGCCAATGGTCTCAATTCCCTTTAAGTTTTTTGTATATATTTTTTTTAATTTCTGAAAACCCTTTGAAATATTTTGAAATAATTTTAAGTCTCTTAGAATTCTTAAAAATATTTATAAATCCCTTCAAAGTCACTTGATATCCTTTTAAATGTTGTGCTGTGAAGCCAGTTGGATCTTTTTAGAATCTCTCTTTGTGAATCAATATCCTGATTCAAATCAAATTCATTCTTGGACTTGACGGTGCTTACAAGGCGCCCATCCCCAAGATCACGGGATGGACGTTTCGGGATAATTGGTTCAACCTCTGGGATAATTAAAACTATTAAGAGTAATCATACATCTGAGAGGTGTAGCAGCAAGAGGCAGCTAAAGAAAAGGAGGAGCAATAATATAACAACAGCAACCTGATGGAACTAGGACTAGGTGGCGGGCGAGAATAAGCGGCAAGGAGCGGGCCGGGCGGCCTTCCTTCTCCGTCGCTCGTAAATAATGTTTTTGCGCTTGGTAAACTCGACGTACTTGCTCGTTCGCGGTTAGCGCGTATACTAGCGATATATAGGTACCTTAGCGAGCCGCAAAACAAGGAATGTGAAAGCCACGTGAAACCACCGTGTCGTATGCGGTGACGACGTTTTGTCAAGACCCTTCCTCGTAGGCTTACTTAAATACATGTAGTGTTGTGTCTATAGTCTCTTTGTACGCCTAGTGCGTACGCCGTCTATGTACATAGAAGACATGGCATCTTCATCCACTAGCCGGACATCTGCACAGTACCTTCCTAGTCCTAATGTTCTAACCATTTAAAACTTTGACTGATAAGTACAAGTTAACATATCCTAGAAGTCTCATAGTCCTAGAATTGTTTCTGATAAATGAGAGCTTATGTGACACTAAACTGAAAATCATATAAGACGATTTTATATGATGCCATACGACAAAGAAGGACTACACAGAAATTTATCATATCTCGATATTTATTAAACAAAACTTGGTCATTCGACTGAGCCTTTAATTCTAGGTATATGAATCAGATCTTCATATGAAACCTCAATAATAAAACAAAATTTAACTGTGGGTTAAACTGATGTCATTGTGTTATAGTTCCCAGAAAGATCGACTTCCTCAAGGATGCCCAGATCGTTCCTCTTCACAATGCTTTTCTCAATCTCATGTGCCGTGCTTCAAATTCCTTCTTCATCCTCTCACTTAACTCTTCTGAAGCGTTCAGCTTCTTGGGAAACTTTTTTTACGATTACAGTAGAAAAGGTCTCTTGCGAAGAGCTTTGATCTTTTCTTATTTTAAGATGCAGTAAGACGAATTAAACGCTTGGTGACACCAGCTCACTTAAGTATCGTGAAATATGTAAAAAAAACGTCTCTTCAGATGAGAAGGGTGACAACTGCGAGATGATATAACCGCGGGTGTCTTAGTCTCGATTCAGAATCAGATTAACAATTTCATTCGGCCCGCTGGAGCATCTCACAGCTGCGGCTTACGTCGAGCATGCCGAGACACTTACTTACACACGTGTATCACGATCGATGTGTGTTGCAGGAAGTTTAATAACCCGGTCCTCCTCTTCTCTTCACCCCTACGCAGCACCGCGCCATCTCAATATCTTCTCTTTATCTCCCTACCCTTACGTTGCGCGACTTCACCCTCTTCCCTTCGCCTTCTGTTTATCCATAGCCCGACAAAGAAATTCCTTCGCTAGATTACGCGTAACGTATTCCACGACCAAGCTGCGTAACCTTTCACTACCGGGATAAGGAAGCATCGATGCAACGCCGAGCGCAAAGAAAAGGAAATTCGAACGCCCTGCCTTTGTTTGGTGCCAATTTGAATCTAATCAACATTCATCAGTCGTCCTACCTTGCCTTCTTGTACTTAGTTGAAAGTAAATGTTAAAGTGGTCGGTCCTTCCTATCAGATGGGTAAACATGTTTTTTCTTGGAAGATACCGTGTTCATAAACACGTCACGATATTGATACACGATTTTTTGTCTAGGAAATCGATATTAACTTGAAAAGTGGCCTTCTTGAAATTGCTCAATTTATTTTTCATCGTGTCATCTTTTACGCCTCAGGCTACAAAACTTGAATTGTAAAGCTGTGGAATGAATCGTCAGTCAGGAGTCAATAGTAGATGTGTATGTGGATGCCAGTGATTTTATAGTGATTATACGGTGCATGGTATCGTTATCAATTTGCAAAGTCGAGACCGTTGAGAGATGAGAGAAATATCATTTCAATTGAGCAATTCTTAATTTACATTTTTCACCATTTACATATAACCTTTTTCACCTATTTTGAGGATTTGCCATCTTTTCAGGTTTTTCTTGATACATTTTAATCTTTGAAATCCTCTGAAATTTCTTGAAAATCATCTAAAATATTTTGAATTCTTTGTTTGTTTAATTTTATATGGTTTGCTAAACAATTTAGAAATAAAGTTCAAATTTTAAACTTCAATTTGAATTGTTAACTTAAGTTTTATTGACTTTGCATTTGAGGTCCATTTTTTTTTCTCTACTTTTTTATTACTCGTATTTCCGTTTGGCTGATTTCAGTTTGTTTTAATTTTTCATCACCTATTTCTCACCTATTTTTGTTAAAATAATTCACCTGCGATCCCTTGAAATAATAAAAATGATAATAGAAAATATTTTTTTATATTCATTAATATTTTCTTTCTTTATTTTCAGTTACAAAAGGCACTTGCAAACTGGATTAGCAACACCTTCAAATCATGTAAGTACATATTTTATTAGTTGTTCAAGAAGGAGAAAAATAGCCGCAGTTGTTTCGGATTTATTTGGTTAAAAAATGATCTTTCTGGTTGAAAATTAAAATTTTTTTTAAAAAGCATTTCAAATTGAACTCAATATATCACTTTATTTTGAACGCATTTTTCGTAAAACTTCACTTGGATGTTTTAACATGAACATCTACCACAGTTAAACTTTTCCTAAACAACTGTGGACTCTTTTCCCCTATATTTCCATCTTTACCAATTTGCTCCCTGCAGTAGTAGAAAATCAGAGCTACATCTGAAATGAAAGTTAATCGGTATCAGTTCCAAGTTGCACATCTCACGAAATCGTTTTTGATCAGTACCTTCGTGTATATCTCAGGTGAATTATTCCCCGCCTCCTTCTGGAAGGCGTACTGGGAGTACCTGGAGAGTTATGGCGAGGCCAAGAGGATCTTGGACGAGTTGAGAGCATTAGAGGACCCTCTGCTGCATTTTCTTCGACTGAGACAGGGCGCTGCGAGGTACTCGCCTTCATCCTTACTCCTTCTACCGGTAAGTCATTCAGTGCATTCTACTCTAACTCTTTAGAAATTTAACAGTAGGTAGACTGTAGCAAGGCTGCAATCATTCTAAATACATTATCTATTACCGACACTTACCGACATCTGAGGACAAATGAGGATTCGCGTCTCTACTCTCCTCTAATCTTAGAAATACATGTATCTAATTGCGCTAGACTTTAGAATTGTTTTGCGCATGTTAACCGTAGCCTTCCAATTTCCAAAGCTGTAATTTCTGGCCCGTAACATTTGTTCCCACAGACTCCAGGTCACGTACCCTTACTTTCGATTAATTTACCTCCTCCTTCAACCTCATTCCTCGTTTTTCACTTTTCACTTCCCTCTCTTCTCGTCTTCTTCGCCAACCATTTATTCGTTTTTCCCGAATTAACCTGCTTACCAATCTGCACGTAGTAGCCAATCGTTGTCGTGACTCGTTACGGGTTACGGCAAATGCGCAAAGCATATGCCTGAGCCTTCAGGCCACGACTTGGCTTTCTCCAAAATTTCCATCTTTACCAATCGAGAAGGAAAACGAGATGATGTGCAAACGGACGCAGTATACAAGCTTAATCATGCGAAGGGCAAGAACTTATATTCATTCTCTCATAGGTTATCTCTTCTTAGGAATCTGAACATTCTCTCAAGTCCCTGTATGATCAAAATTAACAGATTGAGCCATGAAGACAAGAAATCGTTTCTATGATAGACATTAGATGTTTCAACTATTGAAGCAAGTCGTAATCGCCATACGTGTTTCAAAATCGTAATTTTCAGTTTAAAGTGAATGTCCTAATCACTCACTCAGTAGAAATACCTCTGCAAGCCAATTTTTGTGAAATAAAACTCACATGGTCTTTGTATAAATCTAATCGTTCTAGTCACTCTATCTAGGCAAATCTTGCTCTAATAATAATGTTTGAATTCGAAAGGAATCTGGCTATGTGATTTCTCACTTCTCACTTTCTACAGTCATCTAAACATCAGGAAACTCACATGACTACAAATTTAGAATAGCAGACTGTATAATTAAAATAAAACTTGTTTGAACAGACGTGTTGTCTGTTTTTTCAGTTTACGAACTGTTTGGAAAATGATTTGAACATTTTTCAAACTACTTGAAATTCATTTTGATTTTCTTAATCGCTTCAGATTATTTATCAATTTCTTTCAATCTCTAAAATATCTGGTTTGGTTGGTTTAGGTTTCTTTCAATTTTTCCTCATCTACTTTATAAAAAATCCACCTATTCACCTTTTTTAGTAACAATAACTACTGTGATGACTGGTATAAATTGGATTAAGTATATCTTTGAATCAGTTGGGCGCAATATTTCTACGTTATACGATAATTCGATGTACTATCGTGCACCTGTGTAACGGCGGCTAGCATGCTTCCTACATTTCATGTCCAGCAGATTATGCGGTGTCTTGGACGTGGGTGTTTGTGAGAAGTAGGAAATATAACGTTAATTGTGTCCATCGCGAAGTTATGTCACTTGTGATGTATTGCTGTACTGCGTCGTTAACTACTTTTAACGAGTTCGCAAAACCGTTATCTCAGATTTTTTAAAAGATTTTAATCCATTATTAACCGTTAATCATTTTTAACATTAAAATAATAATATTTTCTTAAATTTCTGTGTTAATAACATGGTCGCATATCATTTTTTAAAGTTTAAGTTGCATTAATTGATCATTATTTCTCTTCAATCTGCAGAAATAGGGAAGTTGTATTCTTCATTGTCAAGAATTGAGGAATACGGAAATAGTGATTTAGAAAATATCATCTCAGCTTAATCCTCTCTTAATGCATAGTTGGCTTTTGTCAATGGTGTAGAAATCGAGATAAATACGACTTTGATGGTAATTACACGCAGTTGTTAAGAAAATTGCCATAATTAGTGGTTTTGATCACCGCAGATTTCCTTTCTTAGAAGTTAGCAGACCCTTGGAAAGCCAGTCAATAAGTCTTTGTATTATTCAAATGGCCCTGTCCCAAAACGTCACTTATTGTTGAGTTCGATATTTTTCCAGATGACTTGTAATTTTTCTCATTGGAATCAACTTGACAGGCAACTTACCATTTCGTGTAAGATACTCTTAGAATAAAGTA
This sequence comes from Synergus laeviventris, assembly GCA_032275145.1. Classification (NCBI taxonomy): domain Eukaryota; kingdom Metazoa; phylum Arthropoda; class Insecta; order Hymenoptera; family Cynipidae; genus Synergus; species Synergus laeviventris. The sequence continues at coordinate 595,385 of JAUESI010000037.1, forward strand.
GGTGCAAAGTTTATAACAGGCGTAAAAGGCAGGACATAAACGAATAACCATTCATCAAGAATTATTCGTGCGCACATGGTGTCTTTGCAGATTCATGAATGTGTATGTTGTCGCCACTTAGTGTAATTGGTTACTTCCGTGAGGGCATGAAATGCATGTCTCTTGTGTAATAATTCAGTGTTAGACTATCTACCCAGAATTTTTCGGCATCATGTTCCTTTGGACTTACAGAGTTGTACTGTATATGATCCATTTGCTCATATAGACCATTAAACGAGTCTAAGTAGAGTGTTGTCGGCCAGGCAAAACTTTTTATCTTTCGAGGTTGCATACATTGAAGAACAAATTAAGCGACTTATACCGAGCGAGTAGAATTATTGTTATGAATAGGCGCGGGAAATCGGCCGGTTTTAATCGGTGCAGGTCGATGATGCGTGTCTCGTAAATTTCACAAGTGTGGCTGGTACACGACAACGGCGGCACACGATATAAGTTTGCCAGTCACCAGGATGTCTGAAGAGGCAATCGTTCCTTTCGCAGTCTTACCGATGCCATAAATCTTTTCTGAATTAATTGCCGCGTACCAGAAATAATGTATCGAAATGAGAAATAATATATGCGTTGATTAGTTATGGACGTGTACTATGATTACATTATTGACTCTCCATCTACCAGAGAGTTCGCATCAGGTTTCCAAGTTCAAAAATCATTTGAGATCTTTGACGCAACAATGGCCGGAAATCAGTAACAATGTAAAATGAAGATTGATATTACAAATTGGTACGGCTAATTTGTTATGTCGAGTGCGAGCGAACAACTCATGTTTTTCATTAAACATGTAGTGGGCATAAAAAGTCTTATCAACGTTGGCATACTATTTGGCACGTGCATGCATTCTCTTTTGAGAAGCAAGTACGCGCCTATGTCGTCGTCTATATGCTTAGAACATATGTGTATGCAAAAGTAAACATAAATATGCATAAATTGAAAGCACGTGTACTTCGTACGTTTTTCCTTGCTCGAATATCAATGCGAATCGATTCATCGATAAGTACACAGCATCGCCTGTCGCCCGTAGTTGTCTTTGGGTTATGGCTTGTCGACGAGTAATGCATGACCTGTGCGAAATGCACTTCAACAGACTAAGCAAACAGTGCTCTCAACGTTTGTTGGAAGTTGAAGATCTTAGTCTTTTCCGGGTTTAATTATTTTAATTATAGAGATCTTGGAATTTAGATACATTTCAAACATCACAGTTCTAACTGCTGTAATGGCCAAGTCGATAGTAGTTGAGTTGAGCCTTGACACAGATTTCAATTCGGCTGACTATTTGTTATTTGGACAGTTTTAACTTTCTTTCGTGATACGGTTTTCTGGTGAAATTCACTAATAACGAGAATAGACCGGATGTCACGCATTCCATGTGTGCGCCGTAAGCAATAGACTCTCATAGAATGATAAAATCCAAAACATGAATATCTAATTTCATCATGTTCCATGGTCTATACAAATTTTAAAAGAATAAATTAGTAATTGCCGTAAAAGAGGTATTGCTATGCAAAATAGTTGAAAGATGTTTTTTAAAAAGGACACAAATCAGCGCTGCTTTCCATCTGGTATGTTGTTTGGATCATTATAAATATAGGTAGTGGGCATAATCTAAACACACGTGACGGCCGATTTGCAACAAAGTCGAGCTTTCACCAAGGAAAAGCTAGCCGACGGTCAAGGTGACTGCATCGAGTGTACCTTGAATCTCGATTCCGAACTCGATTCGGACTATTCTTTTATTTATTCTTGCTTATGCATGGAATACACTGCGGAAGTGGGTTGATTGCGACCCATCGATTGTACATGCGGCACGCCCATGCAATGGAGAACACATGTACAAATGCGATGCATACACCTGAATGCGTGGTGACCATACTCATTAGAAATACAATATACCGATCGCAGGAATCATGCCATGAGAGAAACGCTTCAGCTCTTCGTTTTTTTAAACTCTATCGGGTTGCACAGTCTCCACTGCCGGATTTCTTCCTTGTACTGATTACGATTTATCGTTCTGTTCGATCCTAAAACGACTAAATCAAGATTAGAGATTTACTGATTTCCATTTAAAAGAGTTTCACTGAATGCTCGTGTAGTATTTTCAATCATCAGAGGTGACTTTGACCTTTTTTTTTGTCTTTTATCTATTTCGAACCTTTTTTCGATTAATAAAGTTGAATGTTGTGAAAAATTACTAACATTGGAATTATATGATGACAGGATGGCCACAGGTCAGGGAAGTCAGGGAAACAGAATTTTAAAAGATTTCCATGGATTTCAAGGGGTATATAAAAAAACTTCCAGTTATTGTTTGAGATTCTATAGGTTTTTGAAGATTTGAAGAAATTTAAGCGAATTTTAAGGGATTTCAAGACGTGTTTCTATAGGAATATTTTTTATTTTTGGGGGATTTTTTAAAGTTCCTTATTGAATTTTAAAAGATTTTTACTTTTCATAAGGAATTTTAATATGTATTCCTTATCGGATTTTGAGGAATTTAAAAAGTTGTGTGGGAATTTCAAGAGTTTTCAGAAAATATTAAGGGATTTTTTAATAAACTTTAAGAGATTTTTATATTTTTAAAAGATTCTGCAGAATCTTCTAATTGTAAGATTACAAAAGCTTTATGAAGTTTCAAAAGATTTAAAATGATATTACGCGAAATTTTTGAAAAATTCAACTCTAAAAATCCTTAAAATCTCAAATATCTTTGAAATCTTTTTAAAGAACTTCTTTAAAATCATTAAAAATGGTTTAAAATCTTTGAATTTCCTCTGAATTCCCAATTTAAATTTTAGTAACTGGAATTTGAGGTCAAGGTTTGTGTTTGATTTTAATGGCAATAGGTACCTACTGTGTTAGCTGTATTTTTCAATTCATGGCAACGACTCGAATATTTATTTTGCTTCGAGTGGAAATACAACAGACTATACATTGGGCTGAAGTATCTACCAGATGTCTAATCTGACGAAAATTAAATTTTAAAAAATTTTAACTGATAAATTTATTTGAAAAATATCAAAAACAAGCTTTTAGAACATTTTAATGTGCATTAAGCCAACAATTATTTGACCAGATCCATTCAAAAAATAATATACAATACCTTTCGTTTGAAATGGGTCACAAATGTCACATTTAATAATTTTGATTCGGAAAATGGACCATCTAGTCTGAAAAAACAAGTTTCCGAGCAATAATTGTCAATTTTAGTAATGTTTGTAACATAATTCAAATAAAAGAAAATTTAATTAAAATGAATATATGTTATATAACTGTTATATAATTTTTTTTGTAAAGGATTGTAATTTTGTATGACTTAATGTACATTAAAAATTAAAATCTTCTATAAGCTTATTTTTAACCTTTTTTTTATATATTTGTCAGTTAAAATGAAAAAAAAATTAATTTTCGTTTCATACTTTAGCCCAATAGACTGAAAAACACATAAAAAGCCGAAAAAATAATTTAAGCCATGTTTAAGGAATATTACACGACCTTGTGCCCTTGTGCATGACCCATTACGAATTCTACACCGGTCATTTTGATTAGAATTATACATGGAGAGACTTTCACACGACTATTTGCTATATTCATAATTGTAAGAATTAGAACTTCAGCCGCTGAGAATCATGCCAATTTTCCCATATGTATGATAAATCGTGTGCGGACGTCTCGTAGATCACTGAGTCTAAGGGTGTGTATATGCATGAAGGCCCGAATGCGTATGACCATACAACACACTCACGTGTGAAACGTCTCGTGCACAGTCGAGTGAAACCGCCTGTTTTTATGAAACTTCCTTCTTCTTCGAGCTCTGTTCATAAATTACACGGCGTCGTCTGCACATACTGTTGTAGCACATTTTTCGCCCGTGCGAGACTTTCGCAAATCACGAACGATAGTATGAAACCGATCACGTCCCTGGTATAAGGGAACCAACCGAGCCGTGATAATAATCGAGAGGATCAGAGTGACCTCGTCCGTGAAATGTATCAGCCAATTCGAAAGCCAGAGATCCACTACGGAAGGCCAGATGCCCGCAAGGGCTGGTTAATGCGATTTCTAAAACGCCATTCAAAAGACTTTTTTTTTCCACTCACGAGAGATTTAACTTTTAGTTTCTATTATGTCATCACGTGCTTCGAATTTTGACATCATTATCACACTAGGAGGTATTTGACTGCATCAAAAATTCAAAAATTCAAAAAATATAGGTTTTTAAATTTTAATAATGATAACGAACTGTTACTTTTAAAATTAATTACTGTTACCACTTCAGGATGAAGTGTGTGAGACCATGAAAGAATGAAACTCAACACACATGAATAACGCGTATACCAATAATTATATTTACTATATGATTAAGTTACACTTATAAACAATCCGCACTAAGTTAATCGTCCAGAATAATCGTCATCGTAATTTAATCATTAACGACATATGAAGCTTTTACCGGGAATATTTGATTCCAAACAAAATCGATAACAATACTTTTTAATTGTTCAAGAAATGGAAAATAGTAGTAGAGAATGTAAGAATGAAATATGTAAACTCTTTTTACTTGAGACTTGGAATAAACGCGTTCGAAGCTATATCGGTAAGCGATAAAAAAAACGAACGTTACTTTCTCCATTGGGTCGAAGAGGAATACCGAGTGAGAACCAGAACCTGCGAAGAATCAATGTGAGTAATAACTCCCCTCGCGGCTAAACTCTCGAGAGACTTTCGTCTTTCACGACGGTAATTGTTTTCAATAATAATTCACCAGTTGAATATGTCGATTCTGAAACATCCAAAACTATATCTTGAAAAAAGTGTTGGGAATTCATTTTGGCTACGCATATATGCTAAGAGTCGAAGGGACTTTTTGGATCTTTGTTTTTGGAAGTTTATTGTTTTTCTCATTTAAGAAATAATTGAATATGCCTTCAAGTGAGTAATGCAGTGAATTGTCGCTGTAATAGAATGGATGAAACAAAGGATTCTCGATCCTGAAAACTACACTGCTGTAGCATCAACGGGACTCGTACAAACCGAACGGCAAAACAAAGAGAGCCTGCATGTCGGCGAATGGAAGGCCCTTCTTTCTTGTTTGTTCCCTTTTTCTTTTTTCTTCCTCCGCGCCTCCGCGCTTTCCGATCGCGTTACTTCAGAGAAATTCTCGCAACAAGACGCAGGAACTTTTGCATCGCTGAAACGCGATGATGAAGATGCCAAGATTCATCCACTGATAAAACCTCCACCCTACCCATCACATCTCCCTTTCGCCAAATTTAATTCTTCAATCTCGACTTGCAAATATGCAGATATTTCCAGAGACGAATTAATCAATTAGAGATCAATTAACCATTATTAATTGGACACAAATTCAGGGTAACTAAATTTTTATGACAACAATTGAAGAAATTATTCGGTATTTCGTTGAAATTTTTTGTAATTCCAGAAAATCCTTTATATGTGAAATCCACTGAATACCCTGGAACTCTTTCGGAATTCCGTGAAATCCCTTGAAATTACGTTAAATATTTCGAAATTAGATTGAAATCACTTGAAACCTAAAAAATTCCGTGAAA
>JAUESI010000037.1:601108-614577 GCA_032275145.1 Synergus laeviventris
TGATTTATTTTTTTGACATTTTGAAAAAGTGAGATTACAAATTCTTGTCACTTCTCATCCATTACTTTCTCAATTCCCAGGCAATTCGTTAACAATTCCTAGAGTGCATTGGAAGACAAATACCAAAAAAACTCTTAACTCCCGAGGCGTTGACCGTGTTAATTACGCTCCTGATCGTGAACGTTGATATTAGTACAATAATGTACTCATTTTAAGTTTTGAGAGAGCCAAGTGAATGGTGACGGTGCCTCATGAAGAATAAAATTAAGGAGGAAATGGGCCTGTCTCGGGATACGACTGGAGTGTTCGCGTAAGTGGGAATCCGCGTATGCTTAAGAAAGCAGCCAATCCCAGGCTGGTGCAAAAACGCCATGTTGTTCGAGCACAGCTCTCTAAACTTTAGACTCTAGAACTAGAATCTAGCTCTCTGTAGGGCAAGAAGCCTTACGCATTACGGAATCGCGCTTATGACCTTATGCTTAGCAGCCACTCAACCAGTGCCGTGTCCAGATTGGGCCTGATTGGCCTTAAGTCCCAGTCGCCATGGCAACCCTACGACCCTTCGGGTAATTTCGGTGAAAATCGTAGGCGCTCGATTCCGTTCGGGTGAAACCGGACCGCTTCGGAAGAGCGAGGCCAACCGGTCGACAGTCGGGCAGCTCCCAGCCTGCCAGATACTTCGTACGACCAGTTCAATTCCGCTCGCATGCAGTCACTGATCGTGTTGCATCGTGCTTCGGCTCTTGCCATGTCGCGTGTACGATTAGCGCGAAGTTAACCCAGGAAGTCGATGTGCTCCAGTGTTATTTCACCCGAAAGAAAAAGATACTTGATTCGTTCCGAAGCCAACGTAAGTTCGAAATCGACACATTTATCCATTTTTTTCGAGAATCGACCGCCTCTTGATTTGATCAGGCGCACGCGTTTTCGATCACGGCACTATGACGACGGGAGAAAGGAATGCAGCCTCAGCTCTTGCATCCGAAGATTAGCCTCTCGTCAGATATCAGACAGAGTCCTTCGTCTCACATCCAGTGACAAGCTCGGCCTTTTAAAATCAATCGACTCGTCCAGATCAAATCACAAATTGACGGAGCTTACAATTAGTGAACGGAATGGAGTGTTGTGGTTTACGTCTTGAGTGGTGTAGAGTGCGCGAGTGAGGTTGAGAACAGGATTCCTGAAAGGACGGGTAGACCAGGACGACGACCATTTAGTCATTTAGCGCGAATGATCGCGGTGTACAAGAGTCGATGATGACCATGTTCGGTACCCTTGTCCAGAGGTTAACTTCGCCGGTGACCTCACCGACGAGTCCTCGTCGCCGCTTCAAATCACCCTCAAGATGGGAAGTTCAGAGCGACCCGGAGGACGAAGCCGTTGCACCAGTAAGAAAGTCGCGCGCCAAGCATCTTCTGGACAAACGCAAGAGCAAAAGCAGGGCGCGTTGTCTCAACGTCAGTGAACCCCAACCCTGTGCAAATGGATCGCCCTGGCAGGATATGGCCTTCCCTCCACTACGTGGAACCAAGAGCCTTGGAAGACTCGATGGCATGAAAGAGGTGAGCTGGTGGTTTTTTTTAACTTCATTTCACTTAAGAGCCGTTTCTTGGAAAAAGTCGTATTTAGGAAGATACTGCTAATTGCAAGAAAGACTTGAATCAAAAAATTCTCACTGATGAAAGGTGCGGTTGGTCAACGGGTCAACTTTACTGACACAGATATTCCTCAAAGCGTGAAAAGAATGGCGAGTTTAGAAGAAAACTTTCGAATGTTGTTATATAAAGACAAATGAAGTACTAATTCGGGAGCTCTATTCGGTTCTTGATTTCAATCTTCAAGGAGTCGAATTAAATGAAGAGAAAGGATAGGGAAGATATCAGATTAAAGTCATTCGGTTGCGTCAGCAATTTTGTCCAATAAAGCAGAACAGTAGTCCGAAAACAAGTAACATCTTTTATTAAGGTTTTAACTTGTTTTAAAAGTTAGCACTAACAAGGTTTCAAAGAAACCAGAACCCAACATTCTTTAGAAACACATCAAATCGGGTTTTAGGAATTGGGTAGAATAATCATTGATATTACCTGAAAGCCATTGACCCATCGCCCACTCTCACGCCTCCAGTAAACCTTTAAAAACAAATTTTCAAGACCTAAATGTGCTAAATCAGCATTCCATCTTTCCTATAGGGATCAAATTTCCTAAACCTTCCCATTTAGTCTTTTACTGTATATGGTTTCTTCTGTATGAAGAAATACCTCAGTTTTTTCTGATAGCAATGAACTTTCGTTTTGTAACTATCAGTATAAACTTGAAACCTGTGGAATAATCAATGATGCTACATGATTCACGGTGATTATCACAATCAGCTGTGCAAATATTTGGTAGCAGCTAACAAAGTATATGTACGACCGTTAACAATTGGCAGTAACAATGAATTAATTCATCATTAATATCATTATCATAATCATAAACTTGCGAGAATTGAAAATAAATTACTTATCCAGAACTTGAAAATTTACCATAAATGAGAAATTGCGGTTTACTTATCAATTTGATTGGGTACGTATACGTCTTCTACTGAGAAATAATCGCGAAATTATAAAATAACTAAGAATGAGACCCTGGCAATAAGAAAGCATGCATGAATCCGTCGACAGAACATTTGACATTAATTTCATGATTTTAATGGCTTTATCCTTATATGCACATAAGTTTACTCAACTGACTCAGCGCAAAATGCGAAGCGAAAAAATTGCTAAGAAAGGCAGTTTTTGCTTAGAATTCTTCTTGATATTGCGCAAACCAATAAAAGAATTGCCAACGAATAAGAGGCACATATTATATGGTACTTTTCAGTCCCGTGTGGAACCGTGGGCTGACAAGGACCGTCTCGTGTCTATTCAGACGTCTGAACCCCAAAATTTTTCCACACGGCAATTATTAATCACAGGTCTTGATGGATATGAACAGAAATAATGAAAACTGAGACAATGTGAATGAACAGAGATTAGAGACGCTTTATGATTCATGGTAATCAAGATTGGTTTATGTGTATCACATAATATTAATCTCTGAAGATTTAAAGTCTTATAATTACTCAATAATTTTGTTTTCGCAATGCTCGCAGAGCAGTCATTATAAAAATATTAATTTGTGTTGATGATATTGCAAGTCTCTCAACTGCATACTCCAATCCTATAAAGAATCTTTGGTTTATAGCACTAAATTATGTCCGTGTTATTAATTTGTTGTTGCGCTGACATAAAATAAGTCCCGCATAATTCTTACACCGTTTTTAATCCCGACTTATGCTGATCCAGAAGAATTCAGAATGGAGCTGTGGCTCACGGCGCACGGATTTATCATCAGTTAATTCTTTTTGATGGGTATTTATAAATCAGGCCTAAATCTCAACACGATACGCAGTATTCGACTGTTTAAAAATTGGCCCCACTGGCAGGGGTACAAAAATACACCGAATATATGAAACCCCACTTCCGACGTACCAGCATACACATTACGATTCGCAATAAATTAACTATTATACAAATTTCAAGTGAGGGATTAAGTAACACGTTGCGTATCGCGCTCCACTTACTTATACTTGCGTGTTTTCTTACTTTACAGCTTTACACTCTACTGAGTGCTGTCTGTCCAAGATTTTCCCACCAATGTATTAGCTTCAAAGACATTTTATTTTTCGCATTGATGCTCTTGTTTCCACCAGTTTCAAATTCTTTGTTAGATTTTTTTAGGAATATAGAAACGTATCAGAAGTTTTGAACGTTCAAATGAACAAAATATATTTTCCGAGTTATATAAATAACAATAGAAATTGCAAGTGTCTCTCATATAGAATTATTGTAAATGCAAATGAATCAATATTTTAACCATGTTTCTAGTTTCAAATATAATAAGTATAAAAATTCGTTCATTTGAACTTTCAGAACTTTTCAGTCATTGCATAGGAACCACATGCAATGGAAAAATATATGAAAAGTATTCGAAAATCGTGCTAATTTATGAGAAAAGCTTATTTTTCCAAAAATTTTGCACATTTGGTTGAATGAAACAAATATTTGATTGACCATATGGCAATGCATTTATTTGGTTGATCCAACCAAATTTTCTTAGAATCAACCAAAATTGTTTCTGAGTGTAGTTTCGATGGCAGAATAGTTCTTCATAACATGGCAAAAATTATTTGCCATTTAATTGTCGAATAAAATTCGAAGGTTTTCGTTATGCAACAGAACAGTACTCTTAGCGATGCATTCCCTTAACTATCCAAACTGTGTCTTGTACATGAATATACCCCGCACAGCGAGAAGATAAAGATCTGTCGATGTACATAGTTAATTCACGATGCCCTGCGAGGCTCCCGGATGAGAGGCACATGAGGAAGTCCCGTAGGTAGATAAGATCGATGGAATTGTGAATTGAGGAGCTAAAAGAAAGATTAAAACTAATACGATGAAATTTAAACTGAATCTCGTAAGCTCTCATCTTTTTGAAATATATATCGTTAGTACTTAGAGCCCAACCCAGACTCAGTTTTAGAAATACACAGTAACAGAATCCGTAAGCAGAACCTAATATTTCTTCTGTAACCTTTCATCAATGAAATATCTTGAAAGTGATCGAAGGTTGGTGGAATAGATTCAGTTTACTTTCTCTTGCGTCACAATTGGAATAGTAGCATTCGAGAAGATTGCATCAAAAAGTCGAATGAAGATTAGGCTCATGATATTCATGAGGCTTAGACGCTCCACATGTAAAATTGATGTTTAATATTATAATTAAATTCTGAGCAACGGGAGTTTACTCTTGTTCAAACGACACTAGATTCATCATAAGTCATGCGAAAGGAATTCTTGGTCCACATTAAAAGCCATAAGTAGTTTATATGGTATGTTAAAGTATTTCCGTCATCAGAGGGCATTCGAAAATCCGTTAGTTGCGGGTACGAAATCGCACGTGGTACAATTTACAATAAGAATGTGATATACTCACGACGCGACGGTTCGTGTTTCGTTATGGAACGAAAGTAGCGGAGATATTTTTTTTCTGGACGAGTAATCACGTCTTACATGGATTCCATACACGTGGTTAAGAAGCTGCCGCTTATTAATGAGCAGTCATTACTCTCACAATAATTCGGTTCGTGCGAGGAAAATCATTTTTTTAAGAAGAAGAGGAGAGAGGAACAAGATGGTTTAACGGCGCGAGCGTTCAGAATTTACGGTTAAAGAAGAAACATGACGTAAATAAAAGCTTGGGTCACAGAAAATAAAATATATAGCACAGAAAATTACAGTATACATTGCGATTCCATACAATTCGAGGATGATTGAAAAAAAAAAGAAAATAAAAGAATCTGCGTTTATGAAGATCAACTCCTGAGTAGGCGCGATAATTATTGTAATTATTGTTTCTGCCAAGGTTAGTAGTCGACTGAATGGTGTTTTTTTGATTGTTATCAACCACTTGAAGATTTCCGGTTACACGCTGTGAAAATGACTTTTGCTTCTAATCGCTTCACGGTTGGATCGCGTTTTTATCAAGATGATTTGCAGAGAGTAGGATCATAATGGGTAGGGTATATCCTTGAAAAGGTCAAAGGAAGTTTCTGTTAGAGGACGCAGTCTGCATTGTGCTAAAAAACGTGATCGATAGTCAGCGAAGAACAAAAGGAAACTTAATAAAACAAAAGAGTTTGGTAAAAAATTTCCATAGATTACCGCTTCAATGGAATGTTTCGAAGAACTTACCTAGTTGCCACATTTTAATCAATTATTTCTACAAATCCGACTCATGTTAATCTTTTTCTTTGACAACAAAGTGAATTGTCTTGGGTTCTACGTGTAAAGTGTTAGTAAAAATAAATCAAAGTGAGTGAATCAAGAAAATAGAGTAGGCTGATGCGCTCGATGCTGGTGTATATGGACTTTTTTCTCTTGGATGCGAACTCATACTTCTGGAATGTCAGTCGAGCAGATGATTAGGCATTCGAGGCTATGATCCGTGAACCAGACAAAAAGGTGATACACTATACGGGTCAAATTATACCTTTAAAGGCACCGTCGCGTCGTCTCGGCGTGGCATGCAAAGTATGACTGGTAGAATGTTTTATGGATATTCATACATAGTTCCAAGTGTAACTTCTCTTTTCACTCGTTAGGGTACCCAGTACAAATTATGAACATGCACATAAACCTTAAAGAAATTGAAATACCTTTTGTTTGGATGAGGGAGTGATATTGCAAAATACTGAAATTTTTTAAAAGTTGCTACTCATTTAGGGTTTCCAAAAAATATTGATTTTGCTCCTATGTTTTCAGGCAATGTCAGGTTTAGTCAGCAACTGAACTTCTTCTTTTTATGACCTAGCTTTTTTTTGTTTGAGGGTTGGGAAGAACCCGAAGTCGCCTGTGAAGGTATTTGCTTTGTGGATTCCCACCTGGCGAAAAAACACCTGCTTTGAGCTAAAACAACTTACATTTAAAGTTGCAGAAGGGTTTCGTATTTATTTTAAGTTGGTTTAACAAATTTTCGAAGCTTGGAAGGTATGCCTCAGCATTAAAAGTCTATGCATGCTGGAAAAGGTTTTCTTTCCCAAGAATGAATCTGACAGGAAGCATTAGGTCCCTGGATTATACCGTATAGGTAGGGAGTTGGATTGAAGTTGGTGTCAGTTGGAGATTGATCGACGTGAGAAAGAGAGGGGCGAGAGGAAGGAAAATAAAAATAAATTCCGCGAGCTTGCTGATGCTGCTGGTGCTACTATTGCTACTGCCTAACGGTCGGTGACCTTGGGTGCAGATTGTCTGCCTTTCTTTGTCTCGCTCCTCTTTTCATCTTCGTCCCTCCGGTTTCTCTCCATAGTCCAGTCCCTCGCCGGTCGACGTCTTACTTTCTCTGCAATTTTTGCTCTGAAGCAAAGGTGCGTCCGCTTGAAAGCGGAATTCTCCATACCTAACTATCAACAGTTGAGGTTTTGGAAGTTGAAGCTAAAAGAATGACAAAAAATTACTTTAAAAGCTTCTCTAAATGACTTCTTTATATCGTGAAAGATATAAAGTTCTGGCCCAACATTAAGTTGACTAAGAAGCCTCAATTCAGTCGAGAGACACCCACACAATCTGATTGACGTCACTTGACGAATGCGAAATCGTCTAAGATTTAAATAAAATGATTTACTGACCACATGTTTTCTTGGATACTTACAGGGTTGATAGCTAGAGTGAACAAACTTATTTTGCATTAATCTCTGAGATGTCTTTGGAGTTTAAATTGATTCTGTTGTGTTGTTCAGGATCTTGGTCATAAATAGCGTTGCCGGCCATGTGTCGTTTTTATGACAAATTTTAAACGTGAATCATTTTATACCTCGAGTCTAGACACTAGGGGTCAAAAACGTGATACGCTGTTACTGTTTCATGGTCGTGCGGTGGATCTCCCTCAAGTCTGAGTAACAACTGAATACTCTGACGAGATGATCAGCCAGTGAGCAAAATTAATAAGATACTGACTGAGCGGCAGCCATCTTTTTCTTGATAATAAACTTCGGGGCTTACAAGCCGGTGGATAATAAACCGTAAGAGACTAATGAAAGGGGTACGACGGACATGACGGTATTTTCTAGTTACGCTTGAGTTGTCACCTTCCGCTACGAATCGGGCCTCGGATATAGAAAGGTCCTATTAATCTTATTGAAACACAGCAGAGTGTAACCGTTTGTAAAGTACGGTGTAAATAAGTCGCATGAAGCATAATATTTTTTAGAACCTTTTGTTTACTGCTCAAAAACGAAAGTTGAATTTATAAAATTGAATAAAATCACTATTAAGAGACTATGTTTCCTTTTTCACTTTCTGATTGATGCCGCCCACTGGTCGATTGAAATTCTACTTTCTGATGATGTTCATTATTTCAGTTGTACTGATTCATACCTGAAAATCAGGGATCTATGAGATCTATATGCCTGTAATCAGGTTGTCTGTACATAATCGTTGGCAGTTAAAGTCGGTCACGTTAAACAGTTAAGCTGTCACTCGACATAGAGCCCTTTGACTCATAGCTTCGTTTGGAAAGTGTGACTTGTGTACTTGACTTTCCGAACCTGGGTCATGCGTCCGTTAGTTTCCTGCACTTTCTTCGGAACTACACTTGATTTCTATGATTTCTATGCTTTGAAGAAAGTACGCGACAATTCTTTGAATGAGTGAAAAGAATGCCTCTATAGTGGTTTGTATTGTAAGCCTGTTGAAAGTGCCTACAAATTCTTTAATGATTCGATGTGAAATTACCAATTGAACCGCGAATAGTCGAGATAATTGACAATTATACGCCCTGATCGGTCGGCTGCTCTCTCGTGGATTGTCCATTGGTCATAAACAGATGATGCTTGTAAAACTTGATCTTAATTAATACCGTACCGTTGCTGAAGATTGGGAGGATTATTTTTGTTACTTTATCTTTGAAGTATACCTACCTTTTTTTAAATAACTCTTGACTGGACCATTTGTCGTGTCGTTCTGCGCGACGCGTGGCTCTAGTTATAGACTCGATATAAATTCAATGCACACATATATATCAGGTTCTATCGGCCTGCGAGCTGTATCACTAATCGCCCGGCATTGTTTCCGTACTAGGTAGTGTAAAAGTTAAAGATTTGTACTGCCTATGCGTTTTACCAGCGCCAGTTCCGTGCTGTGTAGCTCAGAGAACGAGCATATACCATAGGATACGAAAGCAAACCTACATGTGCAGGTCGCAACATCAATTCTCCTTCAACCCTTGTAATTCAAATAAGCCACTTACAATACACTTTTAGAAATGCTTTTAATTTTCCGGCATTTTCAATGTACGAGAGAATATTTAATGTCGAAATCCCTTTGCCGGCATAATTATTTTTCTAAACAACTTTGAATCTGAATTAGTAAGAAGTTACTAGTGAAATACTGTCCATTTTGGTACTATTTCACTTTAGCAAGCATTTGTACTATCAATTATTATGTAATTAAAAACGACTTCAGAAGAATCTAAGAAATTTCAAATGACTTCAAGTGAATTCACATGTCTTCATGTCTTCTGAGTATTCTATGATGATCCTAACTTTAGTATAAGGGTGATTAAATCAATGAGTAAGTCTCTCTAAATAAATAAGTAGTTTTTCACGAATTGATAGTCAAAATTCTTACTAAATCAGATATTGAAAGCAGGCCTGTCTTTAAGGGTTTTGTTTTTTAGTAAATATCCCTGCTAGGATCATTGACCGAGCGTGTTTTCAGGTTAGGCCTCCCATTCGTTTGACATAAAGATCCCGGGCCGTATACTATAAAATCCGGCCAGGGCGCAGGGGATAAGAGGTCATCGTATGCTTACTTATACATTCGTGCTCTATTATGCGGTGCAGTATTACAGAATGTATGGAATACAAACCGAAGAGAGGTCGCAATCTTACCCTGTAATCTGTATCTCGCAATGTCCCCTGATTACGGTTTGCAGTTCGATTCATCGTCGTCTGCTTGGGCGAAGCCCTCACAGGTTATTCAAATATTAAGCCAGCCTGAAGTGACACGTGCACGCCCCAAAAGGCCTCTCATAGCGTTGTGGAAAAGTTGCCTTACCAGTTCACACCTCAGAAAAAGAAACCTTTGGCAGCAAAGAAGCTCTTTTTAATGTATGTCAATGACACGCATTTTCGGATTAAATCTAAATCCCTGTCTTGAGTTTGGAAATTAAGTTCAGAGAGGTTGAGAGAGGTACAATTACATACAGGTTTTTCGAATTCTATATGGTTCAATAGATTCTTGAGAAAATCTCGATGAAAAAAGATTAAACACCAAACCTGATGTGTTGCTGATGCGTTCTCCAACTTAGTTATATATTTCTCACTAGAAGAACGTTTTTTTGTGAGGCTTAAACCCACTCATTAATCTACAACCTCATTAAGTGCTTCCTCTTCGGTTGTCATTTTTTTTTGCAAAAAAATATAAAAACTGCTTCGAGTCAGAGCTTGTGGATCACCTTCAACAGATCTGGTTTCAGAACGAACATAGACAGGCGAGGATCTAATTCTATGTCGTTTACCTAGAATAGTCAAGAGCACTTGTAATCTGCTCTGGAGAAGGCAAATTGTTGCTGGTAGAATAAAACAAGAGCGAGCGTTCATACGTGTACGTCCTGAATCTTGTAAGGAGAGAAAGGCGCACACAATACCTATACCTCTGGAAAAGTATTGCTTATGGTTCACTATAGTTAATCGGATGAAAAGCATTAGCTGCCCATGTCTAACCTTCGGATATATCGAGTTCAAACGAATCATGGTTTTAATTTCTGTATAAAATATAAAGCATATAATAATCTCAAGAGTCCCTTTATATATTGGCACCATTTGTCACACACGAAACTGAAGGTGTCGCATCTTCCGGCTTAACTATAATTTTCGTAATCTTAGCACTGAATGTATTCCGTATATTTCTTTGTTTCCCTGTACATCGACTCGGTGAATTCATTACACGACACCCTGTATGTATTGAAAGGCACCAACGTACATATGAGCAGGCTTAAGCGCGGGGTGTGTCATGTTAAAGAAATCCCAATCCGCGATGTGATTTGCATCACAATAGCAAATCAAGTCGAGAAAAAAGGGAGAGAAAGAACGATGAGAGATAGAAAAAGTGAGAAGGTTAGAGTGTGGAAGCATGTTATGTATTATACAGGGGTTCTCTGAAAGAGCGTTCAAATGAGTATTTAAGTGTTTTGGGTGCTGATACTGCTGATGCATCAAGTTTTTAAAAATAATTTTCTTAGCCTTTCTTTACTGCACTTTTTGTTGTAGAATACGTACAATTATTGTACATTTATGATATTTAGGGCTTTATTTCCAGTTTGTTCATGTAATCCTTGCCCCTCTCTTTGCATAAGTATAATCGTTCATTCACTTAACCCTTTGAGTGGACCCTTGATTTATGCTTGCCATAAAGATTCGAGGACCCGTGATACCAGCTTTTTTTCTTTCCTGGCTTACCTAGGCTGAGTGCCATTGAAATATTATTATAGTATTGGAAGTTGGAAAGGAATGCAAGGTCCCCGTGAAATTTAGTGAAGGGTCAGGTGAACGGAGATTATGCTTGGCCGTGATATATGAATTGATAATGCGGCTTTTCCCTCCTCCACACTCTTCAGTATTTAGTGTCTCCGACGCAAATAGAAACTGGTTTTCATTCATACGAAATAAACAAGTATAAAATATAAAAAATGTCACATCAATATGCAATATTATACATTTAAAATGAGAATAAGCTGCTTTGATATGTCACTAATTCCTATTACACAATAGGAAATATTCGGTGTAGAATTTACACCATCGTACATCAATCCAGGCTTCATGGTCTTTCCTCCATCCCATTTTTAATCTTTTTTTAAGAACTTCTCTTGGTCCCCCTGTTTTCAAGAAAATTATCCTTTTTCAATTTTTGGTACATCGGAATTAGTAAGATTATTTTTTATTAACGAATTTCTCTTTTGTTTGTTTCAGGTAAGTTTCCATTATGGCACTTGAAAACATACAGTGGTGAGAAGTCTTAATTACTAATCCAGCGACACGAAAATTGACTCAAACGCCTATCCATAATTATGGCGATAAGTTCTAGCAAATATTGCACACACAGAGCGTCACTGGAAGTTGTGCAGAGCCTTTGATTGCGGATAATTATCGAGACTCTGCGGCACTTAGTCATAGTTAGCCCATTCTCAATACATTCTTCAATTGACCTCCTTATTGTGACTCTGCGATCTGAGCTGCAGATATCACGTATACTCGTATGAGAGAAAACGCGTGTATTTTACAAGAGCCTACACACAGCTATCGCACAATTACACAATGCCCTGTCACAGGTGCACGGAGGATTTTCTCTCGGTGAATGTCTGAGCTCTCGAAGTCGAAGGAGTCTTTGAGCCTCTCGAGTATATCATAGATTACACACGCACGAGTCTCTCTTTCTAGGTAGAGAGTCCGTTCCTCAATGATAATGATTCACACTCATGTCACTCTGGCTTCTTTCATTGCAATATGTATTTTCTCGCAATCGATAAGATCGCTCCTGCAGTCCAATCAGTCTGCCATGTGGCATACTTGCCAACCTTGAAGTTAATCGAGCACACAGCAATACAGAGATTAGGGCACAATTCATTTCAACCTGTTGGCTGTTGACTCGAAATAAGCCCGAGTTTCACTTAGCTGACTTGTGGAGTCGCACTCTCTTCCTAGGAAAAGAAATCGACTGCAATATCACATTGACAAATGATTTATGCAATTCGGTATCGTGCACTGATGGGGAAAGCAAGAACGACAACCCGTCAGTTCCAAGGTGTGTGGAATTGAAGATTTCTCTTTGTCATTTTTACTCCTGATAGCAGTTTGCAATTAGACTCCTCAGGGGTGATAAATCTGGATATAGGACAATATTTCTGAAGCTTGAATATACGCGACGACCGTTCTTTGAATGAAACCGTCGCAAATGGGGGTCCATTGTATGCTCTTTGGGAAGGACCTTCGTTCCGAGAGGTCACGCCAGATATTTCGTTAAAATCTTGAAGGTCTTTCTAGCACTTTGAAGGAATTCTTTTGAATTTCTCAAGAATAAGCCACATTCTTATAGGCATTCGAGACTCAAGAGAACGCTTTTATTATGCTACCTCAACCTGAATCGAAAATTCAGACTCGTTTTGGAATCGGACTGAGAATTTCTAGGAAGTTGGTACAATTATTATCAGTCTTATGTTTGCAAATTATTTAAATACTTTCTTCCTGTTTGTATATCTCTAGCGAATCTAACTCACTTCGAACTCTACAAATTGTGTATCTAAAATATTCAGAAACGTATGTAATCTATCATGAGAGTTTCTCACAATCTGATCTCTTGGAACAACTTCTTTGGTGAATTTTATTGTCTAGCACAAAAGGGCAATAAATGAGCAGCAGGCGAGACGTTTATGGTAAACCAGGATCAGACCAGGGTCTTCTGAATAGACTTTCATTCGTCATATCTGCACCTGTGTACTGGATTGTACTCGAGTTAGAAACTGTTACATATGAGACGGCAGAGGCTTATGAGGTATTTTCGTTTCCGGGATTGAAGTAACTTAAGCCAACGATGCATACGATATGTCTAGGCTTATATTTACTTCGTCATCGTAATACCGGCGGACTATGTTACACATTTGTCTTTTCAATTATTCTGCTCCACTTTTCCAACTCATATCAGCCATCACAGCTCTTCATCTATTCACCTTTTTTCATCTATTTTCGACATTTGTCACCCCTTTTCGATTCCTTAAAATCACTTCATATCGAACTGGTTTGAATTCGTTTCAGTTAACCTTGAATTCTTCTGAAATAGCCGAAAATTTTCTTCAATTCTCTTCAAATCACCTTGAAATATTTTCATTCTTTTGAA
>JAUESI010000037.1:618702-648770 GCA_032275145.1 Synergus laeviventris
CATATGCATGCAAGTTTTCTCGTACATATGTGCGGAGACTTGTTGCAAGTAACCTTGGCTGTCCCCACTGTGACAGAACAAGTTCAAGCTGTCACTGAACTTCAGGCTATCTACGCTTCGACTTGGCGTCTGGTTGGTCTCGCACCCTGCCCTGATACCTTCCTCAGATGCATCAGCACATTCTGCTGTTCTCCGTCAACTACAACTTTCAAACCTTATTAGCAAAATCAGCAAACTAAGGAATGAGTTCAATGTTAAGTTGCTAATGTAGGAGATCTAAGTCTCTGTAGGTAAAGACCCGGATCTTTATTAGTTAAAAACAGGTTTAGGATGTCCCCTTTGCCAATATAGCCTAACTCTTAAAGTATGAACTCTTAAATGAACTCATATGAATTTATATGTAAAAAAAAGTCTCTCCGCTTCTGCCTGTTCGTACGTCACTCTTAAATGTGCGTCATCTAACGAGTACAAGGCTTCCAGAAGAACATAATTTGATGACTTGTGTGGGTATAAGGCGACAGCGCACCTTATTTTATCCCTAACGTAACAACGCATGACAATGAAATCGAAAGGAATACTGAACTAAAAATACATACTAGGGTACAATAATTTAGTATCTTTTCGTTCGAACTGTACACTTGAGTAAAGACATCGTCAGCAGCGTCGCTTCCGGGTATTTGTGCAAAGTGTAAAACATTTAGGAATAATAAGAAAACAACCCGGATGTTTTGGTAAACACTGAGAAGGAAGCTAGTGAAAGTATTAACGTGCATCGTATGAATTAATATCGTTCAGGCGTGAGCGTAATTAATCTCAGTATCGATGTCAACTGCGATCGGAGTAAAGTCGTTGAAAACTTGTCGTAAAAGAGAAGATCGACACCTGGTTCCTTGCGTCACGTGTCGGATGTCGTCATACTCTTTTAAGCATGTCATGATGATTTGGTTATTAATTATAAGTATCTATCTGATCTCACTCGAAGAATCTCACCAAGCCGGCTAAAAATTCCCGAATTCCTTCTTCAGGGCGGAAAAATAAATTGCGAATGTTTCGATGTTGGAATCTCGCGGTATTTCGCAAGCAAAAGCCAATATCGAGAACAAGTCCTCCATAGAGATCTCTCGTCCTCTTGTTTCTCACATCATCTTCAGCCTTGCGTTATCTCTCTCTGTATGGTCGCGGTTCTTTATACACTCATACACACGCTTCGTAGACGACCTTCGTGGCGAATAATTATGTACAAAATTTTTCAATGTTGCTGCTTCTACCTTTTGACGCCGTTGTTACTTTCTACTGGGCTTTGCCTTCTTAAACTCGTCCCACAACTACTTCTTCATCTTCTTTTGCTTTTGCCGCCTCCTCATTTTCATCCTCGTCTTCTTCCTCTGCTTCTTTTCCTGCTTTTCCTTCTTCGATCTTATTTTTTTCTTCACCTTCTTCTTTTTCTTCTTCGCAAGTTTGCCTTCAGTCAAGACGAGATTTCATTCGATGGGAACGTGAACGAGCACCGAATTGATTATAAGATTACCTAGTCTATCCTCATATTATTATTAAGCAGTGAGATTTTGTGTATTTTCAGTAATCGTAAAAAAAGTCTCACTTCTGCACCTTGGTGCATAATATACTCTTTTTTCTGCAAGAGAACTATCCTTTGTCCAAATACTTCTCTCAGCTTTTATCCTTTTCACACTTTTTTTTTTCTCAGTACTGTTTTCTCACACTTGAGTCGTAAATGTGTCTTTGAAATAGGCCCGGGAACATTTTTGCCCTAAGTTATTTTCTACTTGATATTCTACAGACGAATATATCTTGCAATTCATTCTGGTGTAAGAGTCCTTGAGGCGGTAGGATTCAGAATCAAGTTTGTTGAATTCGAGATATTTTGAGAGGTGAATCTCCATTCGCGAGAAGGAAAAGAAGTTTTTATTTGTTGGTGCCAAAGACTCCTTGATAAAGAATCAAATTTATGAATTGAAGAACGATCGAAGAAGTCGAACGACTTCTATTATTAATCAAGATATTTGTTGTCACAAAATCTGATATCAGCAAACAAGATATGCGAATCTCGTAAAGTATCCATAAAAGAATATTAGTTATCATCGAATCGAAAACAGCAGCCGACCTGTTGGCATTCAGTCATTCGTAACGAGAGGCAGACTTTCGATTTCAGTATCGAGGTCGTTAAATTATACGTATCTCGATCGACGAGTGGAATTAATGAAACGCAGTGACTGGTCAAGACGAAGACTATAATAACTGGATTTAGTAGAACAGACGAGTTGAGAGAGTCTCTCTTTCATCTTTAGCTTCAGAATAACGCGATGTGGCGCTCAGACAGTCATTCGTTCAATAAAGTTGAAATGAAAAAGGTCAATACAAAACCTTCAGACATTCTGAAACTTCAAGTCTCGAAGAACGTGCTGAGTGCGCGTAGTAAATCGGAGAAATGTATGCCAGTGTGGTTAGGTCAGCCTCCTGGACGTCTGATTACACTTTTGGTCGAGTCAAGGTCAATTCTTGACTTACCACGTCCTGTTATCTTCTTTACTGAGCAGTGTACCATACATGTTCAGCCCTTTTGCAAAAATGGAGACCTGAAATTTGTAATCAGGCAAAAAACAAGTTATGTCTTTATGCAAGATAAGAGGAGTCGATAACGGTCCATTTTAATGTTCTCTATCTTTTTCCAAAGTTTCAGGGCAAAATATTTATTTGTGGCCGAAAAATGGGTTTATTTAAACATCAATAAAACCAATCATTTTTCTAAGTATCACATGGCCTTAAATAATTGGTATTAATAATTACCACCTCTTCATAAATATGACAGATCTCAGTTTTATTTTGATGGAATAAATTTGAGAAAGTGTTCTTCAAATCAAAATAGAATATAGTGCATTGTCATGTGTGAGACCTCTACCTAATCTTCAAAGGAAATTATCTACCCTCTCCAACGTTATCAGATAAGACAAACTTGAAGTTGAACTTAGATATGATAATGATTAAAAACTGGAAAACCTGTAAACATATAGCGACGTAACTGTTTGCATTCTTATTCTTCCATTGTTTGCATTTCTCTGCTTGTTTTGCAAGACATTTCTTCAAATAGAGAATTGTTATCAATGAGAGTTAATATTTACTGGTTATTTTTAATTTTAATGCATTTTGAAATTGATTAGACGGGAAAATTCCACCTCTATAGTAGAACCTGTTTTACATTCTTAAACTCGTTTCATTTTTTGAATTAGTGCTAAGGCAATGTCAGAATTTTCGACCGGTCAGTCTAATTGCAGTTAAGGTTAAGAGTCCTTATTATAAAAGAAGACCATGCAGGTTTAGATATTTAGATTATGGGGAAACAGGGAAATGACCGGGGATTTTATTTATCGGGATAAAACCAGGAAAAAGTCCAGGAATTCGGCTGGAGTTTCAGAAGTCTAGTCCGAATCGCCACCCTAAAAAAGTTGGAATTTGGATCAGTAAATAGACGTGCGTGGGCTGACTTCTATTGATGATGGGATTGTTACTGCAGAAAAAGAGGATGATTTACAGAGTAGAGTAGACTGAGTATTATTGCCTATAGTACGGCTATAAAGATCAACATAAGATCGAGCAGGTAGAAAACTTCTATCTTAGGAGTATACTCTCTCCTGAAATTTAAATAGGGGATAGTGAGCCTCTTAAGAACCCATATAAGTGGCCTATTGTTCCCGCGAAAAATTGATTTAGGTATATTATAAGACGTGGTTGAATAAGGCACCGACTGTGTGGTATCGAAATGAGACTTGGAGATGTCAGGAAAAGGATAGGAAGAAAGTGAACACGTTGGTATGCGATTCCTGGGATGTGTCTGCGGTAAAACGGTAATGGACAAGGTCAGTGATGGGTGGGTTCTTGAGGAATGTGTGATGGAAGAAACGTTGATTGATAGAAATGAAAAAAAAAAACAAAAAAAAAACGTTGAAATGGTTTGGCCATGTTGAGAGAATGGATGAAGAACGTTTAAGAAAGCAAGTATATTTAAGCAAAGTGGCCGGTTGCGTGCAGAGATTGCTCAGAGAAAGAACGGTTTGGGTATGTGAATGAATAAGGTTCTTCAAAATCTTTAGTAGAGAAATATGGATACAATAGGGAGGCAAGACATCTTTGGGAAAAAGAAACTGACGATAGGCTTACACGGAAAGAACAGACGCGAAGAATTGCGGGTACTTTCAATGGATAAAGTTTAGTTTTGTTCGCATCGAAACAAAAGAACGTACAATAAGTTGATAGGGTAACCATCCAGATGATTCAGTTTTTAAAATGGATGCTGTAGGAACAGCATTCTTTATAAATCTGTCAATCAAGAATGTAGCCTGCGGTATGCATATGGAAGCAAGCAACTGCACGGCTGCTTACCTGTAGTATAGAGCTGTATTATCGAAGCAGCATACTACGATACATCCATAGGATTGCCTCTCGCGCACGCATTTGCACACTGTATCGAGCACATGCATGCTCGCGTATTCTCAGAATGTATGACGCAGAGGTTGAGACCTACCGTTAGTCGCGCGATAAACCAAGGCACTCAGATATTACCTTTCAGGAGATATGCGGGTATGCAAGCTTATATATTCGTTCCCTGCAGGGTGTCTCAAAGTTCAGACCGTTCAGACGACCAAAAATCCAGAAGCAATTTATAACTGGCACCTAGTTGCCTAGGGCAAACAGGAAAAGTGTATTCGATAGGCACTTTATGCTTGCAGATAGCATTGTTAAAACCGGCTTGAAAAGGATTGAGAACAGGACGTGGAACCTGCAAAGTGAAGCAGAGATACTCGTATCTCTTGTTCAATTAGTAGTTTGAACCAATTTCTAGCACTCCATCATTGAAATCGATGAGATTTCATCTAGCCAGTTTCACTCGATCCACTTGAGTCTTCTAAACGTTTTCTCGAGTGCAATCGCACTGGGAACCGGAATTTTAATCCCACAGAGCACTTGGCACAGAGAAACGACTGTTATTGAAGTGGCCTCCTTGGCCGCAGGTCTACATCTCTAGATCGTAAAAAAGCACTTATCTGTGCACAGTTGTTGCATCGCTATAAGATTATAGCCGCACGGTCTCCAAGTTCGACATGTGCATGGCCTCACGAAAGCGATGAGTGCATCGGGAATATCGCACGATTTCACTCATGCCATCTATTTGATCGTAAATTCTGTACTTTTCAAGTTCAGGTCACTAGTTTCCTCTTTTTCCCAATCATGACTACATTAGATAAAGGAATTTTCTGGGTACAATTCTCCGTACAAATCACCTTATTGGGTCACTGGCGGAATTCGTTTTGCAGCACACTATATCTACTTAATCTCCTTTCTCGCTTACGGAAGAGGCATGTGGGATGAATGGTCTCGCAAGTTGGCCACGTGCATTTGCAAATACGGATTATGCCTTATACCAGACTAATTGTAAGCCGAGAGTGTCTTCGCTCAAGTCGAGTGAAGACGATTATTGGTGCGGGTGCATACTTGGATTCCAATCTTCTTTTACGGAGACGACGCGACGCCCAGAGTGCAGTCGTCGTTAGATCCCAAGGCCCGGCTATCGTAATTACCGTGCGGGTCTGTTTCTATACCTCGTCGCGGCTTTTTTCTAGCTAGGATTCTAGGAGAAACTTCGCGTCGGCCACGGACAATCGTCCCATTAGCCAGCGATTCCAACTATGTGGACCCAAACTAGAGAGCCAGGAGTCAAAGAGCCAACGAGCGTATAAAGCTGCGGCGTAACCAACGCCAAGATGACCTTTCCAAGGTTGGTTGGAGTTCCACCTACCTAACGCGCAGCACTTACTCTAGTTAATCTATCAGGGACTGTAGCTAGCTGGATGAACAGATTACTATGGCTGTAGGTTTCTAGCAATACGTCACACGGCTTGCTACCGAGTGCATTCTTCTCTGCTTTTGGCCAAGAGAGACAAGCATATTCCCAAGGTTCTTATTACGCGATTCCATTAGCCTCTCGCGGATCCTCCGCAGAGAGAACTCCCAAGTCTGTAAACCAGGTCCGGGATGCCTGCGGGATGGGATGCTACCCGAGACTCCGACGACCACGATGTTTATCCGCTTTAAAAAGGAAAGACTGACGTTTATATTGTTAGCTATTTACTTACCTTTTGCATGGAGGTCTTCTCTACTTTTCCACATGTTAAAATGATTCCTAATGTGATCTAACGTGCGCTTATCTTTCTTCTCAATTCACTGTGAGATTTTTTAATTTATCACACCTTTCATTTAACTGAAAATTTATAACCGATACATTCTGGCTAAAGAACAAGAGTATAATTTACTGAAGTAATCGATTCTACAATCGTTAGACAATCTGATTAAGATTTATTTTCTTTTCACGGGTCTCGCAATCATCAACTTTTCGGTAATGGAAAATGAAGAAGTTCGTTCATATCGTTCTGGATTCGAACCGGCTGAAGAATTTCAGGTATAGTTAGGTTGACCTCGTACGCGTATCATGCGATAAGCATGTCGAAGGCTGAATCGGTAACGGTTCTCTCGCATATGTATGGTATATATGCATAACGCATCGAATCTACTATCTACCATTCTCAATAAGCCCCATTAGACAAAAATAACTGAGCTAGCTTCGGTAAAATAGGAATTATGGAATAAATGATACAATTTCTTTTCTATACAGAATGAGCTTTCAGATAAAATGTTGAGATTTATTTCCTGACATGTCATGGCCTTAATGCGCATAACAAACCGCAGAGAAATAGAAGTTAGAGTCGCATGGAAGTTAGTCTAAAACAAAATGAATAAGTTGGTGCGACGATAGACGCACAAGGCGCAAAACCCCACCCTATTACTGGCCTGCGTTGCAAGTTTCAATTGCGGCTGTTGCCTTCACTGTTTCAGCAGATAATCCACGAACCCACTATGCAGTATGCCTGCTGAGACTCATCCGCATTCCGCCTTTCGCATTCGTTAAGAATCCTGCCCACATCTCAGTCCTCCACTACACTAATACTGCCATCTTCTAAGGGACAACATTTTAATGTAATCTGTATTGTAAGGTCGCAGTGCAGACAACATATAGGTAATTAATAATTATGATGAAAGAATTTGATCGTAAATCGCGTATAAGAAAGAGTGACGATGAAGGAATATAGGGGCGACTTATCCAGTTAGCATAAGTTTTGCATATTGCATATGAAATTGCCTCAAAGTAGCTCATCGAACGGCGTAAATAGATATAAAACGGATAAAGGATAGTTGAATGCCTGCGTAGCTGAACACGTTTAAGCAAGTTTCTTTCTTGGGGAAGCGTTTTGCACTTGCACTAGAGATCGAGTGCAGAAGCCAAGCAAAGAGATGTACGTGGGTCGTTGATCTTCGCAGGCCTAAGTATCGTAGCCGTGTACCGACACAAATAAACGCATACCACGACACGCGTCAATAAGTATAGACTGCAAAATGTACCAACAGCATTTACATCGCAACATGGCTGTCGACAGTGTTGGCTAACTCTCGTAACTCATATACGAGGTGTTTTCGTATATATGTCCGCCATTCGGTTCATGATACAAAGCAGTTTGATACTGTTACGTCTTTTTTTTCGGGAAAAATATCTTTCCACTGAAAACGTTCATCGTTTCAACAACCAACCACGTGCGGATCGTTATAAAAATATTTTCAGACGATTTACGCAACGTGGAAGATTCTGGTTATTTTAATCATGAGTGAAATATGTATCGTAATTTCCAGTTCAATGCATTCGTGAAATTCCGTTCATTTTGAATAATGCAAGTCAATAAGATTGTTAACTACCTCGAAAAGTAATGCCGTAAAACCATTAAAAATCTCATTTTACCCTCTTCGTAATACAATCCTTGTAATATCCATGCTTTAAATGAAGAGCATCTCTTCCTTACATAAAGAATCAGCTTTTGAGGAGCCTTTCTCAGAATCGTTTCTCAGTGTAATTCAATCACTCTTCCGAAAATCGCTGAGCGCGAAATTCGCAAAATTAATTGGCGCTTGAATCGCAACACTGTTGGGGGTGTGTGCATGATGCCCGGCATGTTTATGTGAGTGTATGAGAGGAAATAATCGAGGCCAGCCTTCTCGGTAAAACGAAATCACGAAAATAAGATCGGGAGTATAGAGACCGCGCAATGTTCCTGAGATGAGGATACACTGTATAGCTGTATACAGTGAACCTTATTCAAGACGATTCAAGTTATTCCCTTCCGTTCCAAGCCATGTCATGCTGCATTCTCGTACACAATGCTCCTCTGTTGGACGAGCTTTTGCCTTTTACCTACCCTTCACTTTTTACTGCAGATAGAATCTGGTTGAGAAAAATTACTACGCGAGAGTCATCAGCTCGTCAATCGAAAGAGGAAGAACGAATTTTTTAAATTATGCGCGAATTGATCAGATACTTGACCCGGAAACTATAGAAAAGACCGGGAAATTAATTTAAAACTCAGGTTTTTAACTCGGCCGGACTCATAACTCAAACAAATCTTCACCGATTGACTATTACGATGCTACCATCCCGAGCAACACCGGTCAGGGTCATATGCGCTCTGAAAATATTTTTCCTGGAATTTAGTAAATTCTATTTAAAATTGTAATTCGTTTTAAGAAAATTGTAAACCCTGCTATTTTTCTTGCAAAAGTTACAATTTGAAATAGTAAAACTTACTAATTTCCAGGAAAAATACTTTCAGAGCGCATATGTTGACTATTTGAAATTCTAAATTCAGCCATTTTCTTTTATCCATGTGAAAATGTCAGGGAATTTTTGGAGCGTACTTAATTTTTCTCTCAATAAATTCTCATTCTCCACAGGCCTTAAAGACAGGTTCCCAAATCCCCTATTGACCCCATTTATGCGGCTCAGGTCCTTAATCTACTATATTTTCAAGATTTCGTTTCTAAAATACCCTATTTTCAGTCAATAGTAAAAGTTTTCTTTAAATTTACACAAAATCGACCACAGTCTTTTCCCTATTCCAATATTTTTTCCTCTTTTTTTTAAGGACTCCTCTTTTTTCCACTGTTTTCAAGAAAATACTTATTTTTCGCGTTTATTTGGTTGGAAATTCAACTATATCCATCTTTTTGGTTGAAAAACAAACATTTAGTTAAAAATTCCACAGGTCGTCTCAAATCCAGTTTTTTTTCACGTATTTCACCTATTCTATTTTGCCTTAAGTTGAATCATCTGAAAAATAATTGACTTTCGTATTATGGTTGAAAATATTTTTATTTGAAAAGTTTTCAAATGTGAAGCCTCTTCGAAATCTCTTCATATTCTTAAGAATTTCAAAATTTCAAGTCCTTAAAATTCCTTAAATCTCTTGGAATACGTTGACATTTTTTAAATTCATTTAAATTTTCCTAGAATCATTTTAAATCTTTTGTAATCCCTACAATTCTCTTGAAATTATTCGAAATGTCTTGAAATCTTGTTAATTGCAAAATAAATCTTTGCAATTTGTCTTAAATTCTTTATACGGAGTCTTTTGAATGCGTTGAACATTTTTTTAATTGACCATAAATTTTGATAAATTTACCTGATATCTGGAAAAATTTATAAAAAAAACCTGTAAGAATCAGGAAATTGTTTTTCAGGAATTGAGTAGACATCCTCTCTGCGAATAAATATCTGCTAGTATATAAATAAAAATAAACAAAAATTTTACAATTTTCTGTGTTATTGTGGGGAAACTCCGGGAAACGACCAAGAATTTGAAATCGTCCGCCAAATCGTCAAGTAAATACCTTGATATGTACCGCATTATCGCAAGGATAAAAGAAGAAAGTGTATAATTAGTTTCTTCTGAGTGGTGGTGATATAAAGTGTGTGAAATCTCAAATTGATAATTTTAAAGAAATGATTTCTTTGAATCACACCACAAGACTAATGAGGACCTCCTAGTTTTCGCTTGACATTAATATTTCAGAACGAATATAAAATTCAGCTTACCATATCATCAATCTCGGTTATGCATCTGAAAGTGTAACTTATCTCTTTGCTTACAAACATGGGTATCAAAAATCCCTCGATTAGAGCAGCGATGAAAGAAGGTGGCGTGGAACATGGGGAAACTTGTTAGGGTGAATGAAAAAATGTCGAAAAAAGAACGACAGATACTTTGATTATCCTTTGAGAGTCATTTGCTTTGAAAAATATCGTATTCTTAATCTCCGGCACTTGTTCGTAACACGATCTCTGGATATTCGGATTCAACATTCAACATTCCGGAATTCAATTCCACTCAAATCGTTCTCCAATTTCCTTCGGCATTTACATTTTTTACAAGACACTGATTTTTAATGGCATACACTTCAATTGATGGATAGAGGCTTTATTACACGCTTAAAGAAATAACATTATGATAATGACAGACGTGGGTGTACATCAGGGTATTACTACCTTTTATTTTAGATTTGACTTAAAGTAAAAAGTTTCTTCAAATCTAAAATGTCATCTTTGAAAAGCTGAACAAATTTTGAGTGACTCGTCCCGAAAAAATAATCTATTTCTTTATACTCTCGTTCCATTCAAGACATCGAATTTATCAAACTGTTCTTTGCGTGTCAGCTGCTTCTTGAGTTAAACGGAGTTGCATCAGATCGACTAGACAGAATCCCTAGGGGGAATCGATCATATACGATTAGATGTATTGTGTCTTACATATTTCCAGCGCATGCTGGCGCAAGGTCAGGCATGCACGTCAAAAATTTTATGGGGAACGTCGAGGTCTAAGGTGACTTAAGTTGAGGCTCCAGAGTTCTTCAGAATATAACATATATTTCAAAATGCTGCGCGTGGATCTAAGATTCTCAACTTTTTTAATTTAAATTAATAGCCTATTTTAACCTTTAAAAAAAATGAAGATTCTTCAGGTTTTTTTTTTCGTTTGGACCGGTTTCAAACAAGATCCTTCAAACTCAGGATTTCCGTTCCCCGATACTATCTCTATGACTTGATTTTTAGAGCCAGATTAGTAATTTTTGTTTGTACAATTTATCCTACCTTTTCTGTCTGAAAAGGAGAATTGTGGGGGAATTTTACGTACATCTGGCGCCACATAAAATTCCCAAAGAGAATCTTTTTCCCATTTAAGATTAACGATTTATCGATACATGAATTTTTCAAACGTCCCGTAGTGTATCGGTGAATATTTGTTTACCTGTGTGTGCATACCTTCGCGATGAGTCGAGCCGTTTAGCATTTGAACGTATAGGCGTTAGAAGGCTTCCTCTTTATTTATGTATTTATCTTAACTATTTCATTTGAAAACTGTACAAAATTTCGTGGAAATAGATTTTCAAATAAAAAAAATTACCAACAAAAATTTAATAACTACAGGTATCATTTTTAGAATTGTGTATATGTAGTTCTTATCGCTCCTGAAAAATATATCATATTTTAGGCCCACGAGCTATCTTTCACTAAAAGTTTCTTTAGTGCCTGAGAGAGCAACCTGTCTAAATTTGTTTACAAATTCTTTCTTAGTCTTTCGTTAGCCAAGCTATCTTGTCTGCAAAGTCAAGGGTCAGCATTTTTACCGGCGATAGCACTGTCTCGAGCTTATGAGTGTCATCACTATTCCCTTAAGGTTGATGATTAGTTGTCACCCTAAGGGTCGACTAATCGCATTCGTCTTCTTTTTTTGGCACTTTACGACTCACAAATACCAAGATTAACATTTTCCAATTCCGCTCTCTGTTTCATGAATCACTTCTTCATCTGAAACAATTTTTCAAATGTTATTATTAGTTTTTTGCATTCAAAATGGCAAAGCAAAATTGTAAACCAATGCAATTTTCAGAGGCAGAAACACTCGATAACTCTCCGAGATTAGAAAAAATGTTTTCCTTCGTTCGGAAACTGTTGAAGATTTTTAATGTGTCTGGGTTTATTTGTGCTTCATTAGTTGTAAATTTAAAGAAATATCAAATCCGATCTTACTCTCATCTTTTGAAGAAAACAGTTTTTGGCGATCTTATCCTTTGAAGGCCTCTTTCTTAGTCATAGATACTTAAAGATATATGAAGCATTAGTAAACAAACTTGGGAGTTTATGCTTTCCTTTAGGAGTTAAAAAAAGATATGTCTGAAATATTATCATCGTAGGGATTTAGGGCGTTTTTATCTCTCCTTAAATTAAAATACCAGACTCAGGAAGCGAAACAAAAAGGTCTTAATGCTTATTTTCCTTCTTTCGACTGACCTACTATGTTAGAAGAAATAAAATCCTGTTTTCAAACCGCTGAGAGTCTAGTTCTCCAAATTTCAAAGGAAAACCGGGGTTTCGATCAGGTTTTACGCGGGTTGTACGGTTGGATTTGGATCCCAGCGTGAAAAGCCGGTACGCAGGTCCTGCCAGATGCTTAGCTTTATATTGTAGCCCTCTCCACCATCCCTCTCCAAACCTCTGCAACGTGCTCTTCTACTTCTTCACTCAGTTCTCACTTTCTCAGTTGGTTTCGTCCTTAGTTGTCCTTAGTGTGGTTTGCGACTCCAGCGTTCGTCATGTCCTGCTGCCAATGTGTTATGCCTTCTATATAGTAGTTTTACAAATGTAAAATAAAGATAGTGATTATGTAACTTGAAAAGCGTATGTGAAAATATGTGCTTCTCGATTAAGGTACATAACATTGACAACAATTGCGTCACTTGCAAGTACAACAATCGGAATTCACAGTACCCTAATGATTATGCAACAGTAGCCAATTGTGAAGTCTCATACAACATTTAAACAGTTTTTTACCCGGAAAAGTATTATTGTTCGGTATTTACTCTTTTGTTTGTGTGTAATCTCTGACACATGATGACGGCATTTTCTTGTTGCCCTTTCATTTTAAAGATACATTTCATTTGCTCAATGGTGAACCGATTTAAAATGCGGTTATATCAATATCATTTATTCAGTTATTCCTAATGTGCAATTATCTAATGAAAACTTTTCTTATTGTTTCAGGTAAGCATGAACTATGAAAAAATAATGCAGTGTGGTCGAAATCCGTGAGTATTAAGTATTAGCAAAAAACGACGGATTTTTAGAATAATTATATCGCGCATTCTAACGAATGGGAAAACGATAGACGACCTAACTGTTCCATCTCTAACTTAGTCATCGATTTACAATTCTCTCTTTGCGATGTACCTATTCAGACTCGAGCACACGGAAGTAAATGCGATACCATTGCACCTCTTAAAAATTTTCGAGAGACTGAACAATTTGCAGACACTTCCACTAACCAAAGCCGCCTGCTTGATATATGGTGATAGTTTTCTATGGAAATCCCAGCTGCATTGCTACTTCGGCCTGACTTTTTCTTTACCGAAGGAAGCTTGAAATTCTATTTCGCGATTAGGGAGATACGTCTGCTTTCATTCGTTTTTTGAACGCTCAGAAATCATGGGGTTGAAGTTTGCATCGTTTACGATAAACGAAAATGAAAAAAAAATTCTTCATGAGTTCAAAATTTTATTGCTGATAATACTTCTTCTAAATACTAAAACAGACCCCAAAAATGTACAAGCCCCCACCTCATTGACGAATTTTTTAGTTCTAAGGGTTGATGTGTAGTGCGTTCCTAATGAGGTGGAGGGTTGTACGTTTTTGGGGTGACTTTTAGCATTGAGAAGACTTGTTATGAGCAATAAAATTTTAACCTCATGAAGAATTTTTGTTTCGTTTATCGTAAACGATGCAAAGTCTCGAAAATTCCGTAATTAATAATATTTGAATTCCTTAATTTAAATCCCTTGAAATCCTTTAAAGTTTCTTTAAATCGTCTGAAGTTCTTTAAAATCATTAAAAACGTATTTGCGGATTGAAAACACTTTTCCGGATTATAGTCAGTCAAAATATTTTTATTTGAAACTTGTAATCGCTTTAAAGTCTTAAATATCATTCAAACCGGTTGGAAATTTTACGAAATCTCTCGAAAAATCTCTTTAATTAAAAATCCCTTGAATTCTTAATAATGTCTTGGATTGGACATAATTTTTTTTCTTCGAGGAAAATTTTCTAATCTTTTTTGATGATAGTAGTTAATAACTGCGAATAGTGAAATATTGCCAATTTGATAGTTTCTTTGGAAAAGGATAAGGGCCCGGGTCAAAATATAGTGTGTTAGAATAGAAGCTAAATCAATGTAATTTTTACCCCTCTTTTGACGCTCTAATGGGTACAAATTTCCAATTCTTCCTTTTGCAACGACCAAAAAAATATTCTGTCGTTCCTTCTGTCTCAAAGGAGACTTTTTCGGAAAAGCTGAACGAACAGGTACTTGCAGGCTAAAATGAATCGAATTTTGAGTGTCTTAAAATGACGACGGCCCTGTTTCTAAGTGAGCTCACACAGCCGAAAGCAGCACATTAACGCATTAGTGTGTAGTCTCGTCTATACTTGGCCTCTAGCTATGGCGAGCGCAGTTTCTCAAAGGTCCTCGAGTGCATCGTATCGAACGCCAATGCACTCTTTGCTCCTCTTAATAGTGATAGGGCCTATCGGGCGCGAGAACTTTTCTCATTTAAAGCTTAAGTAACTATCATTCGGTTCCACATCGGGTTCAGTGATTCGACTCTTTCGCAATTTATTCTTATAAACGAATGATACATTTTACTCCATACAACCTACACACTTACATAACATTTTTCCAAGTGACAATCACGGCTTTGTATTATGTGAATTACAAAAACTGTCAGTGATGTGGTTCAAATATTACAAAGGATATTACGATGTGCG
Source organism: Synergus laeviventris (assembly GCA_032275145.1). Lineage (NCBI taxonomy): Eukaryota > Metazoa > Arthropoda > Insecta > Hymenoptera > Cynipidae > Synergus > Synergus laeviventris. Next base: position 633,467 of record JAUESI010000037.1, read on the forward strand.
GAAACTCCAGTTGAGTTCAGTAAGTTTTTAAAAAATTTAGAAATATTTAGAAATATGTAAAAAAAATTTAGAAAAATATACCTCGGAAAATTTAGAGGACTGGTATCAATTTGAGATTTATTTCTTCAAACAAATCCATGATTGGTATTTCATAAATCAAATTGAAACTGCAACATTTTGTTTCCAACATTCCATAAGATACAAATGCATTAAGAAGAAGTGCGTCATGTAAATAAAAATATTTACCTGAAAGCTCGAGAGCAATTAAGTTCCCATTAACATCTAACGACTTGTAGATACAAATATCTTATCTCTAAAAGTTTCTACAATTCAAAATGTAATTATGCAGATAATGAGTTTCATTTAGAACTTATAGATTTATATAAAAAGAAAAATAACTTTTATAAGTGCAAGATTCAGTTTTTAGACTATTTAAGACAAATTATCTGTCGGTGAAATAGGCTTAAAACAGATGGACGAATCCCCAAACAATTTTAAAAACCCCATGAGGTATTCTGGGTTCCATCCCTAACCGAGAATAATAATTACAAGGTGCTCGTCTCCTGATTGTAGGGCTCATTTAGGGGGTAATTTATCACTTTACCCCGTGATATCATAAGGTATTTCTCTTGAAATATAGTCTATAGTCTACTAATTAATTTTATGATATTTATCTTGAGAAAAATTGTTGAACAGATATTACTTTTTGAGTCCTATGTCTTATGCAATGAGATATAAAAAAAGTAACACTCGTAATCCAATTCATACTAGCATCAAATACTCAATATATCCATTGTATCATGTAATATATCCGGAGGTCGTGCACGAACACTAGTAAAGCTATCTGACACCTGTTGCTTCAGTGGACTGATTTCACATGGACTCAAATCCGATACAGAAATTTTTAAGTTTGTAATGCTACCATACGTTAAACAATTATTATAAATAGACAAAGTCCCCTCTCGTAGTATACTCATTATCAGTAAATCCTAAACTTACCCTATTTCCCCTGTTTTATGGTCAGAGTATTTTGGGCTACAAAGCCTGTCTGTTTATTACTTACTATTTTCCTAAACAACTTGTCAAGTTTTCAGAAATTTAGAAGAATTTATGAGCTTTTAAGGGATTTTATAAGATTTTAAATATTGTTGTTGAATTTTATGGAATTTAAAAATGTTTATAGGAATTTCAAGAGTTTTCAGAAATTTTAGTAAATTTCAAGAGGTTTCTAGGAAGTTTGTGAGATTTTTATATTTTTAAAAGATTCTGTAGAATCTTAGGAGATTTCAAAAGATTTTTTATGGAGTGCCAAAACATTTTAAGTGATGTTACATGAAATTTTTGAAAAATGGAACAGCACTGTTATTGAATTATTATTTTTCATTTTTAATCATTTTTTGTCATGGAATTTTGTCTAAAAGTCAGGGAAATTGAAAAATTGAATCTTGTGGCCACCCTGATTAATGTGTGTTAGACTATTAAAAATTTGAATTTTCTTTTAGATTTCTGAGTCCCTCTTCAATATTTCTAGAGATCTTGATAAGATTTAACAATAATTCTGACCTTTAAAAAAAAATACAATTTTTAAAAATGCGGGGCTAACTTCACGCTTACCTCCCAATTTTGAAAAAGTAAACTTTTCCGGAGTTCTGAGTATGTTTCGGATAGTTTTAACAGGTTTTAGAGTTCCTGATGCTTTTCGAAAAAAGTTCCAGCGAATTTCACCAAAAAAAATTGGAAAAATACCTGCCCCCGCCACTTTTCCAGAATCCATGTTTTCTTCACGACTTCGAAAAATTCAAAACCCAAAAAGTTACAGCATTTTTAAAATTGAAATATCGTAGGAAATTTTTCAGAGCTAGAGTTCTACTGATAAGTCCTATAATTTTCAAAATGCAAAACTTTTTTGATTTTTAATTTTTCGAAGTTTTTCGAAAATGGTTTTTTTTTTGTGAAATTCGCCAAAACTATTTTTGAAAAGCTTCAGGATCTATAGAACCTGATAGAACTATGCTAAATTTACTCAGAACTCCAAAAAAGATTAAATTTTTCAAAAACGGAAGGGAGTGTGAAGTTAGCCACCCATTTTTAAAACTTTAATTTTTTTTCCCTTTAAAGCTCGAACTACTGCTAAAACCTGACAGGAACTCTAGAACTGCTGAAGGACTCAGAAAAACAAATGTCCAACTTTTAATAGTGGGGGTGGAACACTACAAGGATACATGTTCTTCTCAATTTGATGATCAAAGTGATCTGTAAAGATTTAATATCCTGGAGTTTAATATGTTTCAAAAGAAAACTATGATTCTTGATTAAATTGCACCTGCTCTGTTCATTGGTATAAAAAATATTGAGATTACAATTGTGTACCATATACATATGTGCAAAAGTGTAAATAGTGTCTTTCTTAATCGGGACGGCACTAGAGTAATAAATTAGATTGGGTGATCAGTTGGTTGGTCCGGAAACAGTCTGCGAATGTCCAATGTTACTTGGAATTCTCAAGTAGTGTGGTAGATTGGTAAGGCGTCTTCGGTTGAGAGAGGAAAGTTACGGTCACGGTAGAAAGAGTAAGAGACAAGACAGACAGAATCGGGGAGGACGGAAGCTATTTTGATAACTGGGCTGGTGCATTGGCCGACTCTATAGACTTCTAGAGCAACCAAGACTGTCCGCGTCGATCAATCTGAGACAAATTACTTTTTCTCTTATTACTTTTTCACCTATTACTCTGCACTAATAGGTGGATCTCAATTATGTAACTCTTTAAGGAATAGTCATTCATTTCTTTCGCACTTTCGAAAATATATTTTATGTACAGGAAGTACCTAGTAGGTCACATTTTATTCCGCATAGGAAAAAGAGCAGGGTGGCGATTCAGCGGACGATTCCAATTTCCGGTTGTCTCCCGGTCAAGTTTTTTAATTTTCCCGGTTAACTTGAAGTAATATATTTATATTTACCGCAAAGCGCTAAGATTTATTTTAATTCGTGACTTTTGTTGTAAACATCTTGTAGCACAATTGAGCAAACAATTGCAAAAACTCTTTTTTTTTATTATGGAAAAAATAGAAATACTTTCTCTCATATAGTATTGAGCTAAAGTTGCCGACTTCTAGTCTAAGGAACTTTTTTTGTTTAATATATTTTTTTACATTTATTTCGTTAGGAATATTAAAAAAAGTTTCCAAAACAAAATTATTTCTATTTATTTTTCTAGCAGTTTATCCGGCACTTTTTTGAGGGTTTCTAGATATTTCAAATGATTTCAAAGAATTTCATTTGATTTTAAGGAACTTTAAGACATTTTGAGGGATTTCAATTAAGGGATGATATTCTTTTCAACTCTTTTAGGGCCCATCCATATACCACATGGACAATTTTTTACTACTTTTTGACCCCCCACATAAAATGTCCACGTGGTATATGGATGATTCCTTAAAAATCCTTACAATTAATTAAAATCGCATACAATCTCTAAACATTTTTTTAAAATACTTCAAGGGGTAATAACTACTTTGTGTGTACAAAATCAATGGTCATTTTTGCAGTATGTTTTTCTCAAAAATATTTAATATAATGTAAATACGTTTTCTTAAAAGAATTTTTTTAAATTTAACTATTTTTTTAGATTCGAATCAGCAGGGCGGCTACAGTTAAAATTTCAGATCAATCGGTAAAAAATTGTAAGCGCTAGAGGTCTAAAAAGAATGTACAAATTGGCTTTATCCCTGAAAGGGTTTTTATCTTTTGAAAATCCTTAAAATCACTATAAATCTCTTGAAACTCTCCAAAAACACTTAAACTCTATTAAAATTTTAAAGTCTCTTCAAATTTGTCCAAATTCAAATCTGTTAAAATCCGAGACAACGCCGAGTAAATTTTTGCTGGTAAATAAATTTAAATTTTAGGTTTTGGGAACTGGACATTTTAAAAATATTTTTATTCCAATACGTATCAAAAAAATCTTCAGACTTCAAGTCTGAAACTCTAACCCAATTCATATGGTGTATACTAAGATAATTATTAGAAGAATAAATACTTGAATTTTACTGCGAACAGAAGTAAAATCCTGGTTTTTTAAATTAAATTCTCAATGATTTCCCGGGTTTTCTTGGCCAATACAATTCGAGTATATTGCTTCCAGAAATGAATAATTATAGAGGAACAATTAACGCAAATCAACTATTATTTTTTATTAGCTACACTGAGAAAACTCTATGGTTGTGACAACCACAGAAATAGTAAAATATGGTACAACTACTCATTTGTGGTTGTCAAGTTGAGTTTTATTTGTATTGTACAAATTATTAATATAAAATTCAATGTGCCCAAAACAACATATGTTATAAAGGAGGTTCAAAATACTTACAATTGAAACATCAAGATCTTTCAATCGTATTTTTTATGAAAGTTTTACTTTAATCTGTTTCTTCAATATAATTATCAAACCTAATTCTGTAAAGAGTACGATGCTTTGTAGAAAAAACCTTGTTTGTCATTCATCTGATGCAGTTCAAAAGTCTCTACTTTGTTGGTTCTTTAAGTCGCTATAAACTATAAATAGGTAATTAACATTTTCTTATGGTTTCACGAAACGACTTTTTGGTAAATGAGTTTTTTTCCGACCACTCTACAATGATTTCCCGGTCTTTTTCGGTTTTCCGGTGAAGTCGCCACCCTGAAGAGTGTTGGTGACACTCTCAATGGAATCTTCTGAAAGTTACTGAGGCGTCACAATGCTACTGTAACCAGCATCAGTTATTTTGAAAGAGATAATCTTTCGGTGCGTGCACGCGTATCCATAATTATTACACTATGTTGCAGTGTTGCAGCCTGCATATGTGCATGGTGCATGGTGCATGTTCATGTGCATGTGCATGGTCCGCAGTCTGCACTGCTATGCTAGCATGACTCATGAATTTCTTGAATCGCAGGCAGCGAGTTGTTACAGTTTCCTTTGAAAGTACACCGATGTATATATCGGTAAGAGCATTTAAACTGGTTAAACTTCTCAAGCATGGTAAATCGCGAATCACGCGTTGCTACCAGACTAGTGTGTGCGTCTGCTCATCCGCTGATGCAACAGCAGAACTGGAGAAAGTTTTACTTGGCGGAACAACATTATAATCATAATATCTTCCGTCGGAAAACGCCTATGATTTACCACTGAAAGCAATAATTTATTGCTCTAAGGAAATGAGGAAAACGTTGTTGCTTCATCGACTGTGAAATCAAGTCACTCGACGCTAAAACTCAGACATTAGTATGTTATTATAGACCAGTAGTTTTCGTAAAGCTAGGCTGGAAATTGATAGACAGGAGTTTGTTCGAATTAGAGTGCAACACTCTTTTATCTTGTACAGAGTTGGAACCTAATTGCTAGGAATTAGAAAATGTTTCACTGATTGGAGAAATTGCTGATGTTTTCGCTGAGTTTTCGACAAGTGAAAAAGATTTGAGACAACATTTATTTACGATCGATTGAACGTTAATTGAGTGAAAGTAGAATACATTGTTATTAGTCTTTACACTCGTATCAGTTTTCTATGCTACTTTCACTGATATATAGCGACTGTTATTTAATAATGAAAAAACGTAAGATCAGGGTGTAGTTTCTTCCTTTTTGCGGTTCTTGATTGATTAAAGGATTGAAGAAAGAAATTAGAAAAAGATAATTGAAAATGAAGAGAAACGTTGGTATTGATAGTCAATTTACTCAATGATATTCTGAGAAAATGACACGTGGATACACATTTGAACTTTAACTCGTTACTCGGGAATGCAGTAGGAGGTTCTGTTGTTGGTGTACAAAAGCTAGATAGAAAAGACTATATTTGCTCCAAATTGATAAGGAAGTGAGTTTTTCCGACGACAGTAATTCGACCTCGTTTGGTTTCGATTTATCTCCCTTCTATCGACTCATCTGCGGACGGAAAAAGCTATTCTGTTACACTGAATAAGTAATACGACTGATATCAATAATCTTCAGGCACTTCAAATTGAACTCTAAGAAAGTTTGAAAAATGTATTACAGTATTATTCTGTTGCGATAAATATTGTGAAATATCTGTTTTTCAATTTTTGAGTGACTGGAAAGGCAAACTAGAATGCCTAAAGAAAATATTAATTTTCGAGAAAGTTTGATCTCGTAATTCTCTGAATGAAACTTGACAGTAGTGTGGTGTATATTGCGTTTCTCTGCTCCCGGTGATCCGGAAGAGAATTATTACCTAACTTCACGTGTGATTGTGTTCGAATGTGTCACAATTTCATATCCATACTCGCGTTTTCAATTTTTAAATTAAAACATTAAATCACAGAAATAATTGCGAAATTCTTGGCTTTTAAAGAAAAGAGATTTTTTAATCTTTTTGTATGCTTCCTTGAAAAACTGTTGAGAATTATATTAGTAGGGTGATCATAATTGATTTTCGAAAAGTAGGCCAAAATAGTGGAAAAACAGGAAAAAGTAGTTTGTAGTAGAATACAAAGGATTAATTAAAAAAGAGAATTTTCAAACATTGAATGATAAAATTTTGTAAAAAATCCTGTAGGACAACTCTCACAAGCCCTAAAATGGGAATCTAGGATCAATCACTATGGGAATCGAGGATTATCAAGTTCTAAAGCCTGGAAAGGTCGATACTCGACGTACGGTATAGATACGTTGAAGCCGGTAAGAGAGGGTTCATGTATATTGTATAGATATACACATTATGAGAGAGAGCATATAATCGTCAAACGGGCGAACAACCGTACTCGCGTGGCTCCTTTGACCTTCGTCTCCATTCACCGTTTCAGTAGGTGTAGTCTCAGAAATACCTCCTTGGGTATAATTAAAAAGTCCCACACGAAACCCGAAACTTCTCAATTGAATCTTAAAGAGACTCACGAGATGTCAATTCAACGGATTTAAAAGGATTTCAAGAAATTTGACGGTTTTCGTAAACTTTTAAGAGATTTAAAGAGACTTTTCTGATTTTTAAAAAATGTCGAATTTTTAAGGATATTTCATGGAATTTGAGGAAATTTCCAAAATTTTGTTTTTAGATTTTAAATGTTAAAGAATTAAATGAGGTTTCTAAGAATTTTTAGAGACTTTCACAAATTTTAACATAGATGTTAAGGAGATTTCAAGGAATTTTAAAAGATTTTAACGAATTTTAAGAAATTTTGAAGGTTTTCGTGAAATCTTATTATTTTGTTTTCTTATAACTTCAAATCATTTAAAAGCTAATAAGGAAGAGTTTAAACAATAGTTATAGATAATTTATTCACGAATAAAAAGAGCCTTAATTAATTTTCTAGGATGTACCTAATACCTATGTTCAGGATCTTTGGAGTGGCTCAACATTTTTCATTTAAATTTAATGGTTGGTAACTAATTTTCTATTTTAAAACGTATATTATTTTCAGGTTCAGAGGCTCGCCGAGTACGAAAGGTATCTGGGACAGGAAGCGAGAAATCTGACGGAAAACGGAAATCAAGTTGGAAGCGGTGCCGTCCTTCAACGAGCTCAACTCGAAGGGGATCTTCATCGCATTCAAGAACTCTTCCCCGGGGACAACCTTCGGTTACACGAGCGAGATGTTCTGACGACGGTAAATTTTTCAATTAAAAAATATCTAAGAAAGAAGATCTACTTAAAATTATTATCATAAAAAATTAATTAAAGTTTAATAATTCATTTGCACAAATGAATTAATTTGGAAGAGAAATTAAATTAAATTTCAAAATAAGTACATGTAGCTTTTGATTTTATTTTAGTGGAAAAAATATGGAAAGATAAAGTTGAGTTTATTTTAAAAAGCATAATTTATTATTATGTATAAATAATCATGTAACTCTGTTCTTGATGCTTGCCCTCAAAGTTCCCCCTTGGCTCTCACACTTATCGCTCGTTACTCTTCATGCTCCACAGTCTATACTGCATTCCTTTCCCTGCACTTGAGTCTTATACTTCCTGTGCTGTGGGTGCGGCTTCCGTATAAATTAAGTTAATCGGATTCAATTTCAGCCATAGACTGTTATTTAAATATGAATAAGAAATAATAAAATATGAAACTTAATTTTTAAATGAAGAATAATACAGCACCAAATTTTTTCTTTTTCGATAACAAGACTAGTAGCTAAAAGTTCTGAATAAGTTTTCGATTCCCTTCTAGAAATTAAGTATTCTGTTTGTTGATTTAAAGTTGTAATTTTAATCATCTATCTATTAATCAATAATGACGCGTCTACATCTTAAACACATAAAAAAAAAACTTTCCCATCCTTTTCATTCGATGACTTGTGCAAATGAAATTTTTTGTTCATAAATTAAAAAACTTTAATTTAAAAAATGATTCTCGTGTAGAGACTAAGAGCTGATTATTGTGAACTGAAATATTTTGTTGCCTCGTTTTCAGAAGATGAAAAGCCTGATTCGCAAAAGAAGTGGTGGTAATGCTGGAAGACTGACAAGAGCGCTTTCTCAAAAATCTCTGAACGTCAGTAGCAGTTCTCTGGCTCCGAGCCCGTCTACTAGAACCTTCCTCTTGGAAACTCCGGTTCAGTTCACCACGGTAAGTTGTTTCTCCATCCCTCCCGGGTTATGAGAGATTTGAAAATGTTTATGGACTTTGAGGCAGGAGAAGAAAAAGCAAAAAGCTAAGTACCCGCTGATAAACTCGCTCGTTCAACTCGCGGTTGATTACAGGGAATGCAGTCTCAGGAGAGGCATCTCTTCCTCTTCTCGGATCTTCTGCTCATTGCTAAGGCACGAAGCGGTGGTAACTTTAAGCTGAAGCAGTCTGTCAGGATGAGCGAACTCTGGCTTACAGCTGGTCACATAGAGGACGTTGCCGAGACGAACAAGTCCCAGGAAACAAGCTTTGTTCTCGGCTGGCCAACCACTAACGTGGTTGCCACATTTATGTAAGTATTTCAATCTAATTCTGTCTCATTTTAAAGAAGTATCTTTGGAATAAACTTCCAAGACAACTTTTTGTATACTTTTTTCAGTAGTCAGGTGGGAACATTTGAATCTATCAATGAATACAATTTTTCTTTGTTATTAAAATTAAATGAAAAGTCAATAATTATACTTCAAAGCCTGTAGACTTCCTCTTTTTTCTTTTAAAGGTAAACGGAATTGATAGAACTAGTAATTTTCTATACTTTGAGCGTAAAAATGTTCAAAGTATATACTTAAAAAAATGAATACATATTCAATAAATGAAAAAACTAACCGTAAAGGTAAATGAGGCTTATGTCAATTTTATTTATAAGTGTAAATTATTTTCGATGTGAAGTTTTCTCTTTATAATTTCCTCAGAAAAGGAAAGTTATCTATAATAATTCTCTCGTATTTTTCAGGACCGCGGCAGCGCGAGATTTGTGGTGGGGACGTCTTACTGAGCTGGTACGAGAGGAGAGTGCGAAGGAGCCACCGGATACGAATATTCAAGTCGTGTATCACGATAGTGACACGAATACAGAATACGTAAGTGTTTACATACGACAGATGGTCACGTCCGTCTATCTATCTGTCTGTCCGTCTGTCTTGTCAGTCGCCGTGTCTCCGTTTCCATCTACCTATGAATTCATTATCTCTAATCCCCTGATTGCCTTTCTTCCAAATCAAGTCCTCGTTAGTTTGACGTTGATATTTTATCCATTTTCAATTCATCCCTCTTCCTTATGTAAATGGGATCAGTGAAGACACTCGAATATCATGGTTTCAAAGATTAAATTTACTTATCACGCTGTCTATATTCGAAATAAATAAATTATTAATTTAATTATTGCGCCATCTACCTTTCTTTGAAAAGTAATATTCTTCGGAAAGAGTAGGAAAAGCAAATTTAAATTTCCTGAATTAAGAGTAGTTTTTAAAGAAAGTTTGTCCAGTATATATTTATATTATAGTTTGTTAGCTTTCGAGTAGTTGATCTTTTATAGTAATTGCAGTAGTTTAAAGAACCACGTTATCTGTGCGTTTTAGTGCAAGACAATTATGGTCAGCTCGGAGATGACGGCAGCTGCGTGCGTGAATTTGGCGACACGCCTCCTGGATCTGCAAGGCCCGTTTCAACTGTGGGCAAGGACATCGTCTGACGAAGCGCCATATCCACTGATTGGCCACGAGAGACCTTTCGCCGTAAAACTTTCCAATTTACGGCACACAGTCTCCGCGGAAGAGGGCTTTGATCTCGAGCATTGCAACAAAAGTGGACATGATACCTGCCACTTTATTCTGAGGCCGGTCCTCAAGTCACCGATAAAAAAGAATAAATCAAAAATTACTGGTCTACTGAGGCGATCTTTGTCACTCAACCCTAGTATTTTTGGGGTTAATCTCTCGAGGCTCGACGAGAATGGTTTACCAAAACCTGTCTTGATTATGCTGCAGCAAATTTTCGCGAAGGGGCCATTCACGCAAGGAATTTTTCGGAAATCCGCGAACGTCAGGATCGTCAGGGAGCTTAGGGATCAGATTGAATCGACAGGAGATCCGGGATGCCTGGAAGATGCGCCAATTATTGCGGTAGCTGCATTGCTTAAAGACTTTCTTAGGTCACTACCAGATCCACTTCTCACTTCTCATCTTTTCCCTCAATGGATGGAGAGTCTCGAAACAAGCAATCCTATACAAACAATCAAAAGGTGAGTTTTTTTTTATCCAGACACTTGGATTCACTTTTTGGTCATTTTCATTTATAAGAATATCAATAAAATTTTTTGTAAATAAAATTTTGATTTTTTTTAGCATCCTGGACCGACTTCCAAAGGCAAATTACAATTTGCTCTCGCACCTAGTCTGCGTGCTGCATCACATCGCGAGGCGGTCGAAGCACAATCTGATGTGTGCGAGCAATCTCGGTGTTTGTTGTGGCCCTAGTTTGCTGTGGTCGGTGAACCCTTCGGTGAAACACAGTCGCACGATACCGACACTGACTGAGATGTTAATTCGGCATTGCGAGGTGCTATTCGGAGAAGGAGTCACTCAACTCCTCGGCGAGGAACGAAGCGACAGTGGGGCGGAAGAAAGCACCGACAGCCTGCACTGTGAGTTTGCCAAGTCTTTCTATGCGATTCCGCTTCCGATATTTCTTGTGAAAAAGAATCTTAGCGATGCTGACCTTTACAAACGATCGATAGAAACATTTATTCGTGCCGTTGCAGCAGGTGGACTTTCTTTGGACAGTCTGGATCTGACAGAACCACCTCGTAAGGATCACATGTCTCTCTCCCGAGATTCGGGTCTAACGCTCTCTGATTGCCAACTCTTTATACCCGAATCGCCAGTTGGTTCAGAAGACTCCGCCGTCAATGCTACCTCCTCAAGTTTCGACAAGACGCTCATCAAGGAAGACAAGTCTGCCAACAAGAACTATGTCAGAGTCTACGGCGGATGGGAGGAGAGGATAAATGGTTACGCAGCAACGCACCTACAGAACGCCATTGATACCTTCCATGATAAGGGCATCGCCGGCTACCCCAATCCCAACTTCCAAAGACAGGACTGGCTCCGGGCACAGCTCAAGAGGACACCTCGTACTAAGCTCGAGGAGCACGAACAGCGCAAGGAACGCTTCGACGAGAAGGACATTTATTCTCGGGAGTACCAAGAGCTCAAAGATAACCTCGAGAACCGCAAGGAACTCGTGTATCGTACATCGCAGATGGATGTCTCCCGAGACATCCGGATTGACTACGATCGCAACTCTCAACCAGATGCTTGTGCAGAGAGAGTTTCACTTCATGGTTCTGAACCTGATCCTGCTGAGTCACCTTTACCCGCCGATCGCTACGAATTCAACAAGGAGCACTTTAGTGAGTTCAAGAAGGTCAAATCCGAGATCTACGTCAATCGAGAATCTCCCATCTCACAAAGCGGAAGCTATCATTCCAGTGGCGATATTTACGAGTTCAAAAAAGTCAAGAGCGAGATCTACATCAACAATGAGACTCGCACTGACCGTTACGAGTACGATAAGTCTGACAATATATACGGAAATCGCGAGAATCCCAATGATATCTATGGCACGAGGGAACGCGGTGAAATGTATACGTTCAAGCCAAGTGACGCCATTAATTACGGAGAAGAAGACGTGAATTCGAGGAGAACGTGGCCCGATACGCCTCCTCCTCTGCCACCCAGACTTAGGCATTTACCGCCGGTTCATATGAGTTTAGAGGATAGACACAAGGTTGCGGGAAGGTCGAGGTCGCTTCCACCACCGCCTCCTTATCGACCTCCGCCTCAGCCCCGCGCGCCTATAACGACAAGACACCTCGGCTACGGTAGATCTGTCGTTGACGACGAAAGCTACGTCTGACATTCGATTTTAAGTACTGGTAAAGGCATCAACGGTACCAAGAGCCTCTCTACCACGTCGTAGTCATGAACGACGACCTTGAAGTCGTCGATGTTGTCTCTGACGGAACCTAGTCGAAAATGAAACGCTTATAAGGCGTTAGCGAGAGAGAGGGAGAGAAAGAGTGAGTGAAAGTATGATGAGAGGGATAAATCGTCCTTCTCAGTTAATCGTCTTAAAAATGGCCCTTATTTGTTATTTTTTTAAACTGCAAACTTAAAATTTTGAGAGTTTTTATACTACAATTCAAACCCCTTCAAACTTTGATTATTTGAGTTTGAATTCTTTGAAATGCAAACTAAACTATTTTAAATTTAATCAATTATGAAAATAATGTTCAAGTTCGAGAATAAGGACCACCTTCAAACTTTTTGTTTTATTTTTGTCGATTAAAGACCATTGAATGCATTTACACGCAAATCGATTATGATAGATTTAGATATGTTTTCGATATTTTTCTATCTTGAGTTTTTTGCAGGTATGGTCTAACCATTAAGTAAGAGATATGGGGACCAAATAATAGAATCTCAAAGAGTTTGGTCACCTTCTATTTTACTTCATGGATCTGATCGATGACTGATCCAAGTACGATTGTAATTTTCCAGCGAATTAGATTATTTGCATCTCTGGATGCAATTATTAAGGTTATTCTTTGTCTAAATAAGTATAGTATTTTATGTAATTTAAGGTAAACATCCGAGTAATCGTGAGGGTCTCAATAATCATGAAAATTGGTTATAATTGATGAGATTCACATCACAATTACTAGGTCTTTATCTTATTTGTATATTTTTGGACGGATGTTGATTATTTTTCTACACTTTATTCTTTTTGATGCAGCCAATTTTCTATCTTTAAACTTTATTTTTAAAAAACGTAATCAAATTTTCAGTTTTACTCAACAAAAAAGGAGATATTTAATTTATTTTGTTATTTTTAAAAATTAGCAAGTTTGGATAAAGAAGAACCTTTTCCGAAAACAAAGTATTTTACGGGAATACATTTTTTTTATTACAAATTTTAATAGTCGAAACAAAAATGAATGAGTAAAGCTCGGTATTTGGTAATTTATTGGTTAAAACCACCTGCAAGTCAAGGAAATGAAGCACAATTTCATAATCAAGAGAAAGCGTCGAATGGTCAATGCTTGGTTAGTAATGGTCGTTCAGTGATTTAGGGTGCTTCCAGAGTTTGGATAGAATTTTAGAATATTGATACACAAGCTTTGTACATAGGATAGTGTGTAACAGACTGACAAGAAAAAGAGATGGCTTTTAAAAATTTGTCATTGGATTTTCCGTGCAGCAAGATACGGCTTTTGTGAATCAGTATAATATCATCTGCGTATGCTTGCTTCTGAAAACGAAATCATTTTATGCAAAGCTTATATCCTTATCGTCGCAGTTTTGCTATGAACTGTAGTTATTCTCATCATTTGTTTAACACAAACAAAGCAAAACTGCCCCTCGCCAAAGGATACCATGTATATGTTTTAGTTTACTTGAATATCTTCTTTTATTTTGAACGAAACAAAAATATATATTTTTCAACAATGCTGATTGTTTCGAAACGATACGTATGACATCTGTGCCACATTTTCAGAGTGCATTTCGAAACTGTCCTCGTCTGATGAACATGACAATAATTCTTATCTATGCGATAATGTAACTCGTAATTGAATATGTTCACGAACGTATAAACATAGAAACGCTACGTGTGCGTTGATTAGGCTATTTTGTAGGATAAAAATATACAAATGAAATCGTGTCTGATTTTCTCTCTTCTTTGTACATAGTCTTTCATATCGCTGAGAAATCTAGACATAAACACATATTATCCAGCGCATTTTAAATATGTATACTTATATAAATTATGTTATCAAAGTAAATATATTTCGTATTTTATACAACGCTAAAGTTTTTATCTTTTTTCACGCTATTACAAATTTTCTTTCTCTATTAAATGTTTCTCTTCTATCCCTTAGGGGCATGTTTTAATTACCATATAATGAGCACATTTAGATAACCCTGATTTTTTTTCTACACTTTTTACTTTTTTAAAAAAATAATAGTGCACAGCCGTCCGTGTTCAAGTTCGTGAAATTATTTTATTTTTTTTAAATTATTTTTTTTCGAAACTAAAAATTGTAGAAAAATACCCGAGTATCTAAATGAGGACTCTACAGCCTCAATGCATTTTCGTGGAAGTTGTGGAAAAAAGTTTCTTAGCGAATCTTTGGATTCAACATTTATAATTAGTATATATTGGTATACACATACATTTTTTGTTCACTCTTTGTCAATCTCCTTCCGATGTATACCTCTTTTAATTATTATTTTGAAAAATAAAAACAATAAGTAGTATCTAAATCAAAGATACTTTGCCTAAAACATTTTTTTGGTAATATTTGGCCGTTGGTACCACTGTTTGGCCCTCTGTGTACGACTGTACAGCCATTTTGAATTTTTTCTGCGTTAATATCGTTAATATCTTAACCTAAAGTGCCTAAAGTTCTACAGATCATGCGTAATATAAAGAATATGGGATATAAATTATGAGATAAATCATAAAATATTTATTTCCAAGGCAATCGTACACTTTTAAGGGCCCACGTGTGGTATGTAAAAATCATAATTTTGCTGTTTTGTTAGTGAAAAATATATCTGAACGTTTACAATGGAATCGAAGTCTTGTATTAAGCTCCGGCATGCACCGTTTAAACAGCCACGTGTTTAGGGACATAATTTTGTAATATATTTTATAATATAAGAGAGTGATTCTAAATTTATTTCTTGCTTTCTTGTTTACATTTTTTATTTTTTATTTAAGCTTAATTTTGGATATTGTCAGTCCTGAGGAAAATAATCTTAATGTTTTCAAGATTATCTGATAAGTACAATTAATTGGCAGCATATTTATTTATCGGATTGTTATGGTT
>JAUESI010000037.1:655505-672211 GCA_032275145.1 Synergus laeviventris
TATATGTTCTTTTTTTTCGTGTTAATATGTTTCTGTAAAAGTGTCTGTTTTTGAAGTGGTTTTTATTGCTCGAAATGTTAGAACAGATAAGTTGATTTTTCATAGTCACAGTTTTCATAATTAATTCTAAAATTATTGTAACTTACAATTTTGTTTTAGAGAAAAATGATGAAATATTAATTTTTTCTTTGTATGTTCCTAGGTATGGATTAGGCAAACTGATAAGAATGAATAAAGCAACTGAAAATTCCAATTATATAGTAAAAATTCCAGTAAAAAGAAAAATATACTTAATTTCAATATTCATAAAAGTAAGTTATAAATGATAGTTTTTTATTTATTTCAATCTTAACATAATTGATATATATTGAATCTAAATTAATAATGGTGGAAACATACTATAGTTCCCCTTTATGCAGCAATGTGGATAACATTGTGGAAGCAATGTTTCCCGATTTTAATTTTTCGCCCGTTGACTACCTTATGGTTTCACGCATCAACGCAAATGTGCATTTGCTTTTGAATCAGGTGGCTGACCAAAACCATACATAACCATTGCATGATTATGGAAATTTATTTCGGAAGATAAAATTAATAATACAACATAATACCTCCGATATTAAATATTTGCTTAATTTTTAAATTAACTGCCGAGCAGATTTTTTCCCATAGAAACCCATTAACTTATTTTTAAAAATTCACTAAATCAAACAAATGAACTCAAATTTTAAAGAATTACTTTAGACCCTTTATTATAGAAAGTCGATCATTTGTACAAAATTGTAATAGTAATATCGCATGTGCTTCACTCACCAATCTTCCAACATACATTATACATATCGTCACAATCTATTGAACGACGAAGTCTTAAGAAATATGTAGTCCAAGGAATAGTTGGCTAAATAAATTGCCAACATAAATTTCAATACATAATAAGACAAATGCATCAGTTACGAACGGAATGAACACTTTGAAAAAATCTTAACTTCGGAATGGTAAAAAATAAAACATTTTACGAATTTCATTCAGAAAATTACAAAATTACTAGTGCCATAATTCTGTGGAATGAGACAGACATTAAAATTAGTCTTGTAAGCAAACAAAACAAATGACAAAAATAAAAATGCTGATTATTGAATTGAAAATTATCGAATAATGTAAGACTCTACTCGGAGACCGATGCATTTATCCAACATATTTTACGTATATTTATCACTTAAACAGTCCTAAACAGTTAATTTATTTCAACCCAATTTCTAAAAAAATAGAAAGCATTTCAGTTTGAATTTGATCAGATATAAATATTGAGTTATTAGTTTGGGTTGAACTGTGAAATTAGCTATTTTCGCTGTCTGTAGAACGAACAATAACGGATTAAAACACGCCAAGTTAATGAACCAATCATAATATAATTAACAATTATTAATAAACATTTTTAAAAATCACCTATGAATGCATATTGACAAAATCTAAGCAAAATATGAATATAAACCAACACTTACGTATTACACTGAAGTCATATCTTAAATGTGCTGACGGTCTGAACACAATAAAGGCCGTTATTTAATTAACAAACCATTAATATCAAAGTCTTATTAAAAAAAAAATATAAAATGAAATAATAAAACCCATCGACAAAAATTTAACACCGAAACAGAGCATAACATTGTCATTCGGTAGGAATATATGAGAACAAGTTTCTTCAGGTTTGTCGTAAGGTTATTGAAGTTCACAAGCGCTGTTTAGTTTCTCTTATCCACTGCCTTTGGCCGCTAGCGATATTTACAACATACATTTACAACATTAAAAGGAATCCTTTAAATGTTCAACTAGATTTTTACATCTTTTGTACTTAACATTTTTAGGCTTTCAGACTAAAAGCGATAAAATAATAGTAATTGACTGAATACCAGCAGACTTATTTTTATAGAGATTGGTAATTTTTAAGTTAGCAGATTCAACGCACATTAAGTATTCCTGTCATATTTTTAAGCCATGCAACTAAATGAAAAATCTATAAAAACTTAATGATAAATGACTTTAATTATTATGGTATAAGAAATACCATATAGAGTGACACTTTTTGTCCAAAAATGTCTTCAATCTATTAATTGAAAGCAGCGAAAATGGAAAATATGGCTTAAGGTAATTAAACCTTTAATTTTTTTGTAGCGTTTATAAAAATTTATTTCATTGCTAATGCCTTCTTTAGGCGGAATATTAAATAAAAAATTTCCACATTTTACGTTCTCATAAATTTATCTTTTTCTCTCACTTTTCCTCTTCTCACTATCATAAGGCAAAAATTGTATAAATAATATCTAGCATAACTAACATTACGATATTTGAGCGGCAAGAATTTCCTCTTGCTGAATTCTCCTACGATAATTATCAAGGGTAACTTGAATTGTTTTTTCAGAATATCGACAGCTCTCAGCACCACAGGTACAAGTGAAGGACTTGCACTTGATTATCCAGAATTTTTCTCCATAATCGAATCTGCAAAAGAAGCCACATTCATTTTTAAAAAAAACATCTTGATGTTGATTGTGAAATTGATGTTTATGAATTACACAATGACTTACCCAAGTTCCTCATCAGCTTCAATATCTCGATTCGCGAAAAAGGCTATTCTTGGAAAATGTAGATCCTGATGCTCAACAAACACTCGTACCGGTAACAAATTGGGAGCACATGAATGGTTGATGAAACGAGCAACATTTCCGTAACGCCGTGCATCGATA
Organism: Synergus laeviventris; assembly: GCA_032275145.1. Taxonomy (NCBI): domain Eukaryota; kingdom Metazoa; phylum Arthropoda; class Insecta; order Hymenoptera; family Cynipidae; genus Synergus; species Synergus laeviventris. Next base: position 658,250 of record JAUESI010000037.1, read on the forward strand.
CAGTAAGTCTCTCCATCCTGATTATTAACAAATTTTTAATTCTTCTATTAAATTACAAAAAATAATTAATAACTTCTGTTCTTTAGTGAAATTCCAAATTACTTACTCTATTATCTAAGTCAAATAAGTAGGAATCGTCTTCTCTATGATCAGCTTCAGAATCCGAAATGATTTCGCCCACATATTCACAAACATAAGTGCCCTTGGGGATGTGTCGAAGCGTTCGAAGTCCCCAGCCTTTTCCTTTTGTTCGAAACAATTGAAATCTCTGCGTTAATCCGTGCTGTACAACACGGTTATTACAAGTGATTTTGTTACAATCACATGCAGGGTTGCATTCAAACAACATCGGAGGATCTGAAATATTTAACTCTTTAATATTCCTTTCTTTTTATTATTGACATTAAGAACATTGGATAAATGCTGACAGACTCCAAGTTACGAAAACTTATATTACCAGCATAATTAAACTCAGGAATGAGCTTTCCTTCTTCGTCGTACCAACATCTTAAGCTAATATTTCCACACAGACATTTCTCAGTACTACAGTTATCTTCACAGCGACAGGATTGTAAAGATGTTATAGTTCTATCCACGTTTATACTACTCGTGAAACAGTTCTCTGTGACATATACGAAATCAGTTGGTTTATCCTCAGAGTCGTATCCGTTCACGCACTGAACGGGATTCGTTTCTTTTCCTCGGGTAATGTCACTGGAATAAAATTAAGTTGTAAAAAAAGTACGAACACCACTAAGCAATAAAAATCAAAATGCTCAGGCTCACTTGGATAAGATTTTAACAGTCTTCTCCCACATGTGCTCAGTAAGCTCATTCACTTTAGCATTTAATCTTAGAGCTGACAAAGTGTCGCCATCTACAGTACAGCAGTTTATTGTAGTTTCACCCGCAGCATTAACTTCGCCAACTTTTGCTCCTCGAGCCAGCAACAGTACACTAACTGCATACTGATCTTGTCTGGCAGCAATATGCCTGCAAAGAATATGTTTATAATTATTTGGTCACTGTCAGTCTGATTTCAATTAGAATAAAATAGCAATCATCTTTTCCTTACAAAGGCGTATCGCCGTGAACATTCACGGCATTTACGTCGCAGCCTTCATTCAAAAGCATCTCTGTAATCTCAGAACTTCCACTAAAAGCACTCCAATGCAGGGCAATGTTTTGTTCAGAGTCTCTTATTAAAGGATCGCACTTCTTTTCTATCAAGAACCGCGCCACGTCAGTATGTCGAAATTCACAGGCCCAAATTAAACTCGTCCAGCCACCATCATCAACGGAATCTGAAAAGAATCATATTTTATAGTTAAAAAGAATATCAAAATTAAAAACACTTACTTTCATTACAAAATTTATAAAAACTTTACCTACTAGGGTCCTGGGTACTTTACATTCGCTAAGTATAATTCGGCAAACATCTAAATGACCAGATTTAGCTGCCATGTGTAAAGCAGTCATGCCATCTTCGCCCTTTATCGTAACATCAGCACCAATTCTAATCAGATATCGCACAACTTCGTCCCTTCCTTTGAGTGACGCCAACATCAGTGGTGTTAATTGATTTTTATCCATAACATCTACTTGAGCACCTGCCTGAATTAGAACATGCAGGCAGGACAAATGGCCTTTTTCAGCAGCTAAGTGCAAACATGTGCGACTAGCATAGTCTCGGAATGTATGGTTTGCATTGTAACCGCAGGCTGTAAATAACAAACACTTGATTTCTTTACTCCAAGAACGATTGAACACATTTCAAATATAAAAAGCAAGAATCAATGACCTACCTAAAACGTTTACCAGCTTGTCCAAGTCACCGTTTTTGACAGAGGTGTAAAGACTCATGATGGTATAACGTTCAGGCCTATCAGTGTTGTTAGTAGTCGGTTCAGGTATTTTAATAATTTCAGGTTGAACTAAGGGACTAGGTGGCCTTTCCGCAAGCTTCGTGTTATCACCCTTTCCCGGTAAGGACATTTTCGCAGACGGCATCTTGGAGAATTTTCTGCGAGTTGGAATATAAACGGGCTTCCTAGAACCATTCAACGACACGAGAACATCGTACTCTGTACTTTCGCAACCACAATGCGGACAGGCACCTTTTTTAGAAGGATAAATTTCACATTCACGATGGTACTGATGTCCATTCGTACATTGTATAAATCTGCCTTGTGAACAAAAAAGTCCACAGGAGGGACAGCAATTATGCCGGAGTAATCGTTCCTTGTGCATGCGACAGAGAATGATGAAGGGCACACGAGTGCTCGGTCGTCGCATAGCCACATCGGCACTGTCAACTTCATTGCAACATCCTACTATTTTATTGTCGATAGAATCTATTGCTGTACAGTAAAGCGGAGGGCCAGCGCCACTTATCGTTACGTAGAGCTGGGACCGAACTTGACAGAGGCACAACATTGACTTCCCGTAGGTCTAAAAACATACTTGTGAGGTGGACACGATTTCAGGATAATAACCTTTACATCAATAATCTGTATAAATCTGTATTTACCTCGCTTATAATTGCTGCAGATTCTGGCTTTGACGCTTGTCCTTCAGCTGGACTGGGACTTGGGGCTTTACTTCTCCGCGTTCTTTTGGCAGGCACGCTACCCTCTGAAAGAAAATACAATATTTTTTTAAAATCAAATCGAGTGTTCAACTACTCGAGTTAGAGTTAAAAGGAAAATCAAAGACACACCTTCCGGATAGTTGTTACTTTTTCCAGCATCAGAAATGATATTAGTTCCATCTAAAAATAATTAAATATTGCTTTAATTTTGCTATTTATTTTTATTTTAATGTTATTTCAATTCAAATTTTCACCTTCAAATGAATCAGACTTAGCAATTTTTCTAGCTCCCGTACTACCTCTCGGTCGACCCCTTTCCCTTTTTCGCGCAATGACGGGCTTCAAAAAGGGCTTATCCATTTCCGACATGGATCCGTCTTCACTGACTGGACTACCTACGGAATTGCTTAACTTTGCTTGCAATGGATCGGAATTCTTCATTATTGGAGATAACTTTGGCATCCCATCAAAGTCCGCCGAAGAGTTTTGGGAATCATCTATTGTTGAATCAGTTGCGGAGTTCTCCATAGAAGATGAGGTTTTAAAACTTTCATTTATAACAGTCGAGTTCATTTCACTATAATTAGTATTTGTTTCGGCAGTGTTGTTTAAGTGATCATGGCGTGCTTCCGATACCCTGGAATGCGATTGTTTGGGAGCTTCTTTTGTCTGCAAAACCTTTTTTGGCCGCCCTGGTTTATTGTACTTTCTTATCGGTTTAAACTGCAAATGCTCTTCTGTACAATTAGATTTTTCTTTTCGAGCTATGGCACTTTCAAGAACAGTGCTCTTTAAGGACTCTTTACACATTCGCCGAGCAGAGCGTTTTGGACTTGGTGTTCCTTCAGATTCGCTGTAAAAATTATACAAATTCTATTTCTATCCTCATAAGACACTCATTCAACATTTTATCGAACCCTCCCTTCTACCCTTAATTTTATTTAAAAAATAAGCGAATTATTTTAAAACAGAGCATAAACATTTCTTATTATAATATTTGAGTACAATTAAGAAATCGAATTGAGACTAGCACTAACTAGTTCAATAAGGAACATTAATAAAAAAATATTCAGTAATAAACAGCAAATTCACTTTAAAAAAATTGAATTTAACCTTTGAAATTGTATGCAAGATGCAGCGAGAAATAAAAATTATACACATTAAAAGTATAATTTTTAAACAATAATTTGTAAGATTCAATTCATAAAATGTTAGCTCTTTTTAATATAAAGTTTCTTTTAGAAAATACTTTATTTTTAACGTTAACTGAAAATCTGCAGTTTGTTTACAGATTTGAAATCATTGTAGGTTATGTCACCAGATACAAACATCAAACAAAAAAATATATTTTATTATTATATATATATATACATATATATAATAAAACAATAGTGTAAACAAAGAAAACAAACCTTGGAACTCTTTTTCTTCTCCTTCTTTTTTTAATAAATGATGAATTTGTTGTATCATCTTCTGGAACAGCTTCCAAGATAGGAACCTCCTCTTTACAGTTGTCTTCCAGTTTATCCATAGCTGACATGTCATTCAAATCCAAAGCCTCAGAATTGACTACTTCCTCATTATTCTCCTCAACTTCCTCTCTCTTCTCTTCCTGTTCCTTAATTTCCTCTTCTTTATCTTCTTCCATCTTACCCTCGTCAGTGTCAGATTTGTCAATCAATTCCGGATTTTCATCCGATGTTTCAATCTTAACAGAAACCCCTCCAATTTGATTGCAATTAACTAACTCGTCAGGAACTAACGACGAACAACTAGAAATTTTTGTTTTCTTGCCAGAGTCAGTGTTCTCATCAATAGTTCTAAATGTCAGAACAATCCTTGGAATATTCCCTTCTTTCCTAGGACTTTCATCTTTAGAATTTTGATTCTCTTTAACATCCTTCGTTTCCTTGATTTCTTCGTTTACTTCCTCCACCGGTTTCTCGACCAGGTCCTTTCCGGTTGAGTTTATAGTAGTCTTTCCACTATCATCCACCTTAACCTCAAAAATATCCTGTGCCGATGCTTCCTCACCGTTAGACTTCTGCGATTTGTCGTTCTCCATGGATTTATTAGGGTTCACGCCCTTATTGAACTCATTGGTCATTTCCTGCAAAATTTGCTGAATGCAGACCTTATCTTCGCCATTTCCGTCCGCCATATCTTCATCTTCGCCCTCGAGAATACTTTCCGACATTGCGCTGGCTCAAATTGTCAATTGATCTCTACAAGGACCTCCTTAACATCGTCGTTTCACAATAATACGAACAATGCTTCCCGGACCCGAACTGATAAAGCATCAAACGTGATGTCTTCGCGCTGATGGCAGCGGCTAGGCTAGCCAACTGTAGACAACTATTGAACACTTTCGACAATCGGTAGCCGCACTTATTTCCTCACCTTCTTAGCTTGCAACCAGAAGACCGGAAGTTAAAAGAATTGCTAAAACAAGCGAGCTAATTGTACTATTCTTGAACCTTATGTTTCCGCCGGTTTTTCCTCGAAAAACAGCTCTACACCCGCGTGTCTCGAATGTAGCTGGAGGCCATATTGATTTACTCAGGGACGGGCCGATCCGAGCAAGAAATTCGTTTCAAGAAGTTCGTCGGTAACTGACGCTGCCCTTGTAGCTTCCACAAAAATTCAGAACATATTTTTAACCTTTTGTATAAAAATGTCACTTGTTTTTGTAAATACTCTAGTATTGGCGACAAAGGTTTTTTTTAGCATCTTGAAAAAATATAGAAAGGTGGGAGGACGATCGTGATGTCTTGCGCACCTCGGCACCTTTGCTAAAGCAAAAAGATATTTAGGCCGATCCACTGATCCAGCATTCTCAAAAGCTAACTCTGGACTTTGAATAGAATTGCTTCGTTCTGTAATGAATTGCTTCAGTACTTCTGTTGAAAATAAAAATGGTGTTCTGAACAATTTTTCGTGGACAAAATATAGACTCAATGAAATGGGATAGAGCGTACTGTTGGAAACTAATAACTGCAGAGACATTTGTTGAACAAGATCGTCACTGAGTCTTCAGCAATGATCAAATCAGATTTGTATATATTTGAGATTGGGACGGATTTCTAATAACAATTGTGAGGGTCAATCTGAAGTTCTCGTAAATTCGCTGAGATAATCGACTTAACTTCAAACCTTATCAAGAATTTTTGATGCCGAATGAAGAGATATTTTAAACACGTATTAAAGACGAGTCATTATTTTTCTCAGAATTAAAAAAAAGTCACTAGGCTTTATATAAGAATTGCCTAGGGACATTGTAAGCCCCACGCGACACTTCCAAATATACGAGAAACATTGAGGGATATCCTATGAATATCCCAGGAATATAGATTTTTTCCTTCGTGAGATACCCGCAAATATTCCACAGATATCCCTAGGATGTCCCCAGGGCATCCCGTTGCTATGAGGATCGCAAATTAAGACTCAGGAATGTCATAAACAAGTTAAATATCTTGAATGGAACCTAAAAAGATATACGAGGTAGAAATCCGGGATATCCTGAAGTCTATTTTAGGGATATTCAAGGATTTGAGCCATCCCTTCTCTTTCTATGAGAAATTTAGTTTTCAACTCCGTTGCACAACGTTCCTCGAAATTATTCTTTACCAAAGAATCTTTTAACTTATTTGCAAACTAATAACATAGGATAAAGAGGGCGCTCTTCAAACTGTGAATTAAATTAGTTAATCATAAAAAAAACTATACAGCAGGATTCTTCGTATAAATATAAGTTTATTTACATTGTAACAGATCCTATTGTCAAGGCGACAAAGGTGATTACGGGCATAGACTGAACATAATTATTGAATGAATATCAATTATAAAGAATTACAACATCTTAGCCCTGAGCACGCCTTTGAATTAAATAATATACAGTCGATTGAATATATCCTTAGAGAAGCGTGTTAACAGTCCATTGCGATTTGGTATGAATTCGATTTCCGTCATTGCACAATAATAGAAATTTTTGTTCCATCGGCTTCACTTTTTACAAGAACTACTGCTTTAAGTCTCAGTAGAATTGGAACGCCGAAAGAATGACTGAGTTACCTCCGACGATCCTTATTATTTCGATACAATAATAATCGTGAAGAGTAGACCATAATCGAGGAGAGCATCTTAAAAATTTGCTCTCGAAAGCGGGTAAGGATGTGGTCTTAGGAACAGTTTACACGATTAGTACGTTACCGTCATTTATGATTTTTAAATGCATTGATGCATACTTTTAAAAACGCCTCAAGTGAGCTTTTTATATTCGCAACAAGCAATATAAAAGTTGAGCTTTGCATTGTGTCCTATTTTAAAATTAAATCGAAATTCCGTCCTTTTTTATAATATCGTCACAATTTGAGATAGCTTTGAAGTTTGGCAAAATCCGTAGACCAAAACTTTCAAGCTACCAATAAAATTTCGAATAAAATTACAACCAAGCACATAGTCACTTCATAAATACACATTACTACAAGAATTAATATCGTCAAATTAAACCTAGCTTATTGTGGTCATGAAGAAGGTGGTATTTTATCTTCGAATGATTATTTTGTTGGCTTTAGAAGAAAAGTTGGAATAATCCGAAGATTTTCTTCCCAAGTATTACCTTTCTTTTGAAAAAACGTTACTTAAAAACAGTCTGGGGGACGAAACTTGTTTCACGCGATTCTCGTCTAAACGATGCACATCGGATGATTTAACGAATTCTGTTCTACGAGGCACCAAAGAAGGGCACTGGATGAATTTTGCAATGGGTTATGGAGGCGGTGGCCTTCTTTGAGGTTCGGGAGTGTAGCGAAGATGAGCTCGAATATGCTGAGGACTTCCAGGAACGGAACAGCTTTCTGATAATCTCCTAGGTGGTGGTTGAGGCGGCGAAGGCGAAACATATCTGCAAAATAAGTCATTTAAAAAAAAATGTTTCATTTCTTCATTGTTTATAGTTTTAACATTTCAAATGAACCTTCGCGGAAAGGAAGGAGAAGGCTGATCCATCACATTTCGTCGAAGAGCCAATGGAGATTCTCCTCGACTCAATCTAGGTGGTGGTTCTGGTGAAGGGGCACGATCACTGCCAAGCCGGAGCCTCACGTACGAGGCAAAACGTTTTTTCGCAGATTCTTTGGATCCAACTTGAATATGTGGCACTGGAGGCGGCGATTCTTGTTTGAGTTGATGTGCGAAGCGAGAGATCAATAATTGAGGGCTATGAGTACTGTGCGATCCTTGAGGTGGAGGTTCCGATGGAAATCTGGAACATTGAACACTCAAATAAGAATTTCTAGCTTATCTTCTAAATATTAAAATTTCCTACCAAAGAAGTAGATTTTCAACAAAAGAAACAATTTACAGGAAAAGAAGATGAATTTTTAACAAAATATTTGAATTTTCTTATGGAGTTTGATTGACTCAGTCCATATTTAAGTGAAATCGAGGTGCTTACCGTTTTCGACTAATCATAGGGCTACCATAAATATCCTGAGATTGTAGGTGAGTCTGAGGCACTGTTGGGTGATGATCTAATCGACGCTGTAGAAAAGGAGAATATTGTCCGTTTTCATTAACTGGTTGAACGACACCCGGAGGATCGACGTTTTCTCGTCGCCATGGCGAATAATCCCTGGCAAAGGGACTCAATGACCTTGGTGCTGTTTGCCATCGTTCTTTACTATTATCCCGTTCGTCATATCGATTGTGGTAAGGAGAATAAGGCCTGCTCCCTGTGTCTACGTAATTGACGTCTTGCCTGTAGGGAGAGTATGATCTCCCTTCTTGTTTAGCCTGACCGTTAGTTGAACCGCAGCTCGGTACGAAATCTCTGTTGTGCTCGACGAAATGCCTGTAAGGTGAGAAAGGCCGCTGCAGGTTTGAATTGCCATTGTCCTTAGTAACTTGTGGCGAAAAAGGCCGGGTAATTTCTTTTCGTCGCAAAGCGTATGGACTATAGGGAACGTAATTCGCACTATTGTCGCTTGAGGAACGTTGGTGATGAGTCAAACAAGTGGAATTTTGTGTCTCTTTGGTGATGCTGGTTAGGAAAGGAGGCGTTTCACTGTGCCCTCGTAGATGCGCCGTTTGTTTCAGTGAGACATGACCTGTGAATCGCTGTTGAACCCCAGCGAACCTGGAACCAAACAAGGATGAGTTCATACACAAAGTAGAAAAAGTGGAATTTAGAATACAATAAGACAATGAGAAAACTAGGTATTTAGGACGCACATATCTTTGAGAATTGCAGATGAGCAGCTCTGTGCAAGTTTTTGTACCTAGGAGATGTTAGTCAAAGTTAGAGCGTTAGTCTACTTTTCATGCAATACAGAGAAAGACAAAGGAAAATTGTAAAAAGCTGTTCTACTCCACACATTATTTGATGACATCACATGCCGACGGGGAGCAGAGAACATAAGCATGAAATAATCTCAACGAGACTCAAGACATTGTACTTCATTATACCGAGTGAAGAGAGACCAGGAGGGTCTGCGCAAGTGATGAATAAACGACAAAATTGAAATAAATAAAACGAATGCTTACCATGAATGGGGGTTGAAGGGTGGGGTGTGTAACAGGCGCGTGCACAAACCAAACAACTCGAAATGAAAATCGGGCAGTTTTTTTGGGTGTATCTGAGGTATATTTTTTAAAGATTTTTTTGGAATTTTTGGGTACTCTTTTTAAGGAGGCGGTTTCTGGGGTAGGGGCAAGGGAAAGAGGATGCTACGCCGCGCTGCCTCCCTCAAGCTCAACGCTGCAACACAATTTAACACGCACGCAGACGTTTAATCCAAGGTATCTCAACAGTGTAATTGTAAATTTTCATTCAAATCAATTATTCCTCGCTAGAGAACAAACTGAAAGTTCAAAAATTTAGATTTATAGTGTATATAATGTTGATATTAAATATCGTTAAAACGTTTAGGGACACTATTTGGTCATGATACCTGGTTACTCTTAGACCAAACCAAACATTACTGTATTAGTTGTGTATCATGCTATTTAAATTAACATGTGACCTTTTTATTTTCTGTATCATTTCATTCAAGTATTTTAATTATGTTGGTATTAGCAATTATGAAAGCATTCACTGTGTCAGAAATTGGTGAAAATAATGTAGAATCTTTAAAGAATATTTCTAATTGTCAGAATTATGTGTACAAAATGTAATCGACACAGAAGAGTCCAAAGTAGGGAAAGTAAATTATTCTATTAGAACGCTATCTAAATATAATAAATTTAAACAAATTTCAAGGTATTTTAAAGGTTTTTCAAAGATTGTAAAATAATAATAATTGAGAATAAACCAATTAAATATATTAATATATAATTCAACTTTTCCTATTAGAATTCTCCATTTGGCGTTGATAAAAACTTTATAAAAAATTGTATGAAAAGCTAAGGGAAAAAACATCAAAACACAAAATATGTGCGAAACAATTAAATATAAACTAACGTTATCATTCACTAATATATGCACAAAAAGAAATAATAAATTAAATATATTTAAAAATTATATATAACTATCTAAAGAGCTAATGCAACAAATGTGCTTATTATTATCTAATTAATTTTACATTCTCATCGCATTATTTTTAAATACATATTTGACGTGGCAACCACAAACTCTTAAGTCTACGATTCTACTGTGTGTACAGACAAATAACTCATTACTGATTGATAAATTATCTATTTATAAAAATTTTTCAATTTTTTTTATTTATAAGTATCTATTTTCTAGTTTATCCAATTATAAGTATAATACATTTTCTTATAAATATTAAGGCATACTACACAATTTGACATAACGACGTTAGATTTTGAACTTTTTGAATCTTTCTTAAATTTGAAAATTGCGACCTAGCTTAATTAAAACGTAAGTGACAAAAACTTCTCTGAAACTTGAAATTTAAGATTGATTATATTTGTGGCCACCACGTTACATTACTTGAATGGACACTTCCACTGAATTATTACACAGTGAATGCATTGAAAAGGTGCAACAAAACAATATCAATATGAAAGCTAAACCTTCCAATTCACTAAAAGAAATTAAATTTCTAAAACAAAAAACAACTTTATTCAAACAAATTTTTTTTGTTTACCAAAAGTATTTTAAATATATACTTGATTCATATTGAACTTAAAAAATCATTTGATTTAAGTGAAAATTATATATACTAGATGCGGTCATTCAATTAATATATTCGTCAAACGGAAAATGTAGAGGTTGTCTTTCCGTATTACAAACAAATATTTATAAAATTAAAGACTGATTATAAAAAAAATAAATAAAATTCGAGCATCTCTTTTGAGTGGCCTTTAAATAAACAAAAAAAATCGGATACTCTGACTCATTGTTTAAGTAAAAATAACTATGAAATAATTCTACAGAAAATACGAAAAATTATATGTAAATAAATTAAACTTTTAAATATTGAAAAGAAGGATCTTCGTGCCTTCAACATATTTTTGAAACTCTACATAAAACATCGAAGACTGGCATTACTTTCTTAAACATTCATACATAACTAAAATACAGCTTCAGAGGTAAAAGATTTAATGTATTTTTCGATTCGTTTAACCCACCTTGGTTCAAGTTGTCGCATGACTCTGCTAAACCACTGATATCCCGACGTTAAAACCGAAGGATTCGATTCCTCTTCCTGTGAGAGGTCATATTTCCTAATAAAGGGATGCTCCATGAGTTTGTGGTATTTTGGCCGATGTTTATAATTCTTTGTGAGACAGCAATTAACGAAATTTCGAAATTCCTTAGAAAAGGAGGTATCTAGTGGAAGGGACGGAGGATCGTCTTGAACTACCCTACTTAGTACCTGTAAATCCACAAAATACAGTAAGATGTTGACAATAAAAAGAAGTTTCAAATAAAACGAAGTCTCACCTCAAAATCAGTCTTGCAATCTCGGTAAGGAAAAACTCCAGTTGCTAATTCTACTAAAGTTATGCCCAAACTCCACACATCTGCTCTTATATCGTAGTCTGGTTTCGTTGGATCAGGTGGATCTATTCTTTCAGGCTAAAAAAGAACGGTTTATACATTATCTACCTACAAAACTTAAGAAATGAGAAATTAAGAAATTAAAACAAAATAGTCTTACGGCCATATACGCTGCGCAACCCGCACTCCTGGTCTTTGCTTTGCTATCTACTAAACGACCAGATATTCCAAAATCACAGAGCTTGACTCCTCCTACCTCGTCTAAGAGAATATTACTAGGTTTAACATCTCTGTGGATCACTCCATGCTTTTCTTTCAGGTACGACAAGGCTTTCACAGTCTAATAAAAAGAATTCACAAGCTATTTCATGTTTTAAAATTAGAATTACATAATCTGAAATTTGAAATCGTAGAACAGAACTACTTACAGCAACTGTTACTTTTCCTAAAAAGCTTTCTGGTATTGCTTGTCTGCTTTTTTTGAGAAGCTTGTCCAAACACGTAGCCATAAGCTCCATGCAAATCCACACATCGGATTCCGTGATGAAACATCCTAAACATTGGACAATATAAGGACAATCGTGTGACTTTAAAACCACATCGAGATCCATGATTATTCGTTTGTTTTCTTCAGCATTTCCGGAACGGCGCATTTGCTTAACAGCTATTACTTCTCCACTTGGTTTATGTCTCATTTTTACCACATGACCGCATGTTCCATTTCCTAGTTCTCCCAGATGCTCCAGGTCTTTCATTTCTGTTTGGTATTTCTGACCACTTATATTTAAAATTCCGTTCATTTTCATAATTTCTTGAAGCTTCGACTCGAATTCACTATCGTGTGTCTTTGGCGGTAGCATTTGCAAAACCGGTAGATCAAGCTGTCTTCTCATCCGCGTTGGAGTACCCATTTCTCCAACTGTTATTTAAATAATAAGGAATTAAGGGTTAATTAGCGTACTCATTTACATAATTACATTCTTTTATTCAATAAATTTACGTGCCATGATAAGGAATTAGTTCTGCAATCAAACCAGCTTCGTAAAATATTTTGTTTATTTTCATTACTATTTTTCATTGAACTTGAATCTCCTTTTCCCACATTGAAGGTCCATAATAAAACTTCAAATGCGAAATGTCAACAGAAAATATAATTCAAAATCGAAATAGGAAATTAAATATTACTTTTAACATAGGACCCAGGTTAAATGTAAGTCAAAACTATCTAAATTTGATATTAAGCCTACCATTTATTTCCTGTAGGGCTATAGATAAAATACTTTCCCTATAATCATCACGATAGTAAGGCTAAATAGCCACTTTAAATAACAATTTATATTCGCTTATTTCTCCCAGCAATGTGCATTTTAATTAACTCCGAAATTCTAATATCTTTCATTTAGTACTTTCTCTGACCGAAGAACGTAAATTGTCAGTTGTTCCGTTAATAAATCCATGCATTTTAATGCCGTTTTTGACATCAATACTTTACATAATCGTAATGCAAAGGGGCGGAGTGATGTGAATAACATAGCATGACAACATAACCTGTACTCAAAGTCACTGCAGTGTTTCAAACCTACTTTCGCGAAAAATTAAGTAACTTATGGAATTTTGAGGTGTTACCAAAAGAGAAGAATAGAATTTACGTTGTCTGGGTCTGCGTGCAGCAGGACTTGAGGCAGGAACCACTGGTGATGGCTGTAGACCCGTTCCTGGACCATTTTCGGTCGGCTGCCTATCCCTATCCCTAGACTCATTTTCGGCTCTGAGTCGCTCCTGCAAGTTGAGAATTTTATTCTCCAGTGAATTCGACATCCTGTCTTAAAAGAAGAGCACACAAGACACCAATTTTTAGCTCAAAATTATCTGCAATTTTCACAACACTCACTACTGTGCTACTCCGTGCCTTTTTGGCAGCGACGGCTGACGGCAGCAAGTAGAGTTAAGAGTAAGGGAGTAAGGCGAGTAAGGACTAAGGTATAAGCTGGTAATTGGTGTATAAGCAAAGTACAATGCCAGACAATGCATACCCACTGCATACCAGAACCAGATGCGTACTATCTGGTACTATACATTTATCAATGCTGCCAACCACAAACTGCAGCCATTTTCCAAGTTCTACATCTAATGTCAATGGTCGCAATTGGCGCGTAATTCAAAAATTCATGAACAATGTTCGTAATTAAAATAAATAATTAATCATATACACACATACCTTTTCCTATTGGACAAGTTAAATAAAATAGAAATAATAAATTTATTTCTTTTAGAGGATTTTTGCACACTGTTAGAACAACGAGGAATTGATAATACGATAATACCAACCTCAGTTTTTCCCATTGAGTGAACGGAGTGAACCTCTAAATCTTGTTTTCCCGCGTTAAAGGTGTATAGTGGCTGATAG
>JAUESI010000037.1:681680-695677 GCA_032275145.1 Synergus laeviventris
ATGTTACATGATATATATTACATTACCATCACTGTTTGAGTTTGAGGTTTCGGCTCATTGTAATTCAGAAAAGGGCAGATAGAGGGTTGCCGATCGTTGCTGCAACCCTGCAACCTATGATATTGAAAATAGACGCTCTATTCAGCTCTATATCTATTGCTTTGGACATCAGTGAATAGTGCAGAAAAGTGATCAGTCAGTCACAGTACTCACAGTCACCATCGGATTTGGTCGGATTTCGGTATGGATTTTATCGTGTGATTTATACGGTAGTCATTGTTAGATGATCGTTAGTATGGTATGTGTTTCCCCTGCCGATAAAACGCAGAGAAATTGAAAACATTGTTTATTTTTGTCAAACGTGTGTACTGCTGAGTGCATTTTATAGTTTTGTGTCCAAGTGTCATGCTGCCATTATGAAAAAGCCCATCAGCATCTGCCATTGAATAGTTGAACTGAGGCTTGCAAAGTACAATGGTGGATAACAATTGTATAATCGAAGGAAATGTCAAATTCCGGGATGGCAAGAAGGTCAGTGGTTTTTTTTTATTTTGTGTTGAATTGAACAAGAGTCCAAATTCGCGACGATTATTGGAGCACAAAAATGAGCGCAGGGCTTTGTCGACCCTCGTTGGCGGGGTGCGCAAAAAGAGGGGAATTTAGGAATTATAACGTGCTGATTAGACTCGTTCGATAAAGCTTTTTCGGCTTGAGAAACATTTCGCACCCTATAGGCCTGTCACCAGTCCCTGCTAATCCGAAATTTATGACACAAGCTGTTTGGATCCGAAATATGAATTAAGAGTTTTTTCCCCATATTATGATGTAGTAACATGGTTTGGTATTATACCTCATGAGTTCAATATTATATCTCATGTTTTGATTTTCTTTCTTTTTTTCTACATTAATATTTTGAGTTTTATATTTACTGCATTTGCGAAAATTTATTTCTTGTTCGCAAAATTGCTACGACCATCTTTGTATAGTCTGTTAATCTCACTAATAGCGAAGTTAAATAAATGAATTAAAATTATGTTTCTGGAATTTATCAATTAATATTGGTCACTTTAACATATATGTATTTTTGAAGGTCTGAGCATTGAATGATGCTAAAGGGTAGATTAGTTCTATTAATTTAAAATTGGTTCCTTATAAATTAAATAAAATGACCGCAAGTATATTTAATGATTTTACATAGGCTCGATTTTCATCTCTTCCTCGTTTGTTACTAAAATCATTAACTGATGGTTTATGGTCATGTCAGCCACATATTCATTATTAGTTTAAACCGATCAAACCTACCGCAAATTACAATGCCAATTACGGTCCTAATTACTGACAATTTACGTCTCTGGTTCCATCATAGGTCGCTGTTCCATCAAGTACCTATTTGTTTGTACCTATTAGTGTCTACAGAACCGGTTTTGTAATCAGTATAGTAATAGATGATAAACGAAAATATAACCCAAATTCAAATGCATTTAAATAATTATTTTTAAGGTTGAATGCCAAAAAATTTAGAATATTGAACCTGGCTCAGTTAAAGGCACTTTTGAATTTTCCCTGAAATAAAAGTTGTGTATTGTGTAGATTTTTGTTGCACAACATTTTATAGGCACTATATCCATTTTTATGAATATCACTTTCATTGTGTAATGTTTCTTTTGTTTATAAATGCAATCGGTGTTACAATTTTAGGATCGTTTTAAATTTTGCAGTTGCTTATTTCTCTGTTTTTAACTGTTACAATTGCAAAACTATATAATATCACTATTTAAAGTATCGATTCAATTGCCACATGCCGACTAGACATTGTATCTGTAAACTTTAATTATAAATAGCAATTTTTTAAAATAGACTTACATTATTTGGTTATTTTTGGATTCCATTCTAGTTCTTTAATCAACTTGTTTATTTTAACATTTTTTCTTTTCAGTGGAAGTCACGATGGTGTGTCATGAGGAAATTGTCTCCTGTAGCAGGTAAGATAATTCAGAATGAGATTTAATTTAATTTTTATTTAATCTCAACAGTACTTAACAGATATTTGCAGTGATGAAAATTATACTGAAACCAACTCAAACATTGACATAAAGAATATAAAGCATGGTGTATAATAAACATGATCTAGAATTCTGTTAGATTCACAATATTTTTCTCCTATCTTCCTGCTGATAACTAAATCATCTATAATCAAATGTAGATTTGCGTAATAAGCGTACTAATGTTTCATTGTTAGTCATACTTTAGATAATGAAATGAGGTTTCACACTTACATTTGCTAAAATTTAGAAAAGTATTTAGAACAAAGCATATTTATTTCATGGCTGTTTAAACTGATTAAAATTAAGTTGAAAATTTCTCTAAAGCTAGTCAGCTACTGCATGACATATTTTCTAGATTTTAGATCTAATGACTTCCTAATTGGAAGAACTTCCGTCCGAAAGTCTATTATAGGGCGTCTAATCTCTTGTTAAACCTAAATTACTTTTCTTCGACGTGACATAAGATTAAAATTTGTTAGATGAGATTACTAACTACAGAAATTAAAATTTCTCAAAAGTTTAAAGTTAAACATTAGATTATTTTTTCATAAAAATTGTTATTTATGTGATTATGTTACATTTATAAATTGCAATTTTTTAAACAATAAATTATAGGTGGAATATTTCAATAAT
Organism: Synergus laeviventris; assembly: GCA_032275145.1. Lineage (NCBI taxonomy): Eukaryota > Metazoa > Arthropoda > Insecta > Hymenoptera > Cynipidae > Synergus > Synergus laeviventris. The sequence goes on from JAUESI010000037.1 coordinate 684,359, forward strand.
TTTAATAATACAGTTTAAGCAAATTGTTGATAGAATAATCTGAAACAATGTAAATAAAATTGATGTAAGTTTAATCGACAATTTTGTATGACGAATGTAATATGACCATTGTTTTGTTATCATTTTTCTGAAATTGGCACAGATGTGAAGGTCAGCACTTTTTCGTATTACTTTTAATACGCGAGCTGTATGTCAACTTTCAACGAGATTTATTGCTTTTCTTGTAATTATTTTAATATGAATGAAAAATGAATACTGTGCAATTTTAAATTAAAATCACAGTATGTACATAGTAGTAAAGGCAGTTAATTTTGTTTATCCATTAAAACTTTCCTTTTCTAGATTTATTATTGAAACTTTAAAATAATCGTCAACAAAAAACTGCAACATTAATATTAATATTTCAACTCGAATAATGTTCGTCGTAACTGCACTCTTTGCTTCTGAAATAAGTTGAAATTCTCTTTCCTCCACTTCATTTAAAATAACAAGAAATCGTTAAATTGCTTGAGTTATAGTTAGAATAAGGCAGAAATAGAACTTAGGCACCTTCGAACTGCATCTTTTACAACCTTGACCCTCGCGAGTTTCTCAGATTTCGGCGTTACTAATCTCCCTATGTTTTTTCGGGGAAGGTATTTAGAACATATGTTAAAGATTAGTGGTTTCCAGTAACACATTGTTTCGGTAGCTTAAACTAATGTATTGATTCGTCTCAACTGCTTTGTCCCCAAAATGTGTTTGAAACCTTATTGGATATTATAGTAAAAGCAAAATTAAAATAAAACAAAAGGTGAAAAACATTTTTAATAATTTTAACTGATAGATAGGTAAATATCGTTTTAAACAGTAATAAATAATTATTATCAAAAATAATATTATAAATATATATTAATCGATATTTAAAATATATTTTTAGTTTAAAATAGAATCATTAAAAAAATTCGTTCATTTGAATGTTTATAACTTCCCAGTATTTGTTTTGAGCTGAATTATTAACAATATAATAAAATTTATAAATAGTGAATTTAATTATATTGGCAGTTGTACTATACTGTAATGAGTTTCATTAATCCATGACTACGATATTTAGTCACGCGACAAACGCCCCTACCAGACTACTTTTGAGAGTCCATAAATTGTATTTTCTTTTTCGTTCGGATAACGATAAAAAAACCGTATGCGGCTTATGTGGTGAGCATATGCCACATGAGTAGTTTGTTCAGCCTTTAAGAACTAGAAGAAATCTTACATTTCTCTAATTATGTCTATAGATGATCTATATGGAATTTGTATGGAGATAAAAGCATTTTTTTCGCAATTTAAATTTCTTAAAATATAAATGTTTGTATATATTTAACATATATATTTTAAATTTGAGACCCCAGACAATTTTCTTTGCCTTTATTTCAGATTGCTTGCACCTGCAGCTATATGGAGACAGTAAAGACAGATTCAAACAAGGACAGACAAAAGCGTCGTTGAGTTTACAACATTTTCTAGGCGTACAAAGTGGATTCACTCTTGATAAGGAATCAAATACTATTGCTATAATATGTCAAGATGTAACTGTAGTCCTTGCATTCGACACAAGAGAGAGATTGATCCAGTGGCAGGTTAAAATATCAAACAACTTAGGCGAGGGTAAGTAATTAAAAACAATTCTATTACAAAATTTCTTTCAAAAAAATTGTTTAACTCCTTGGTGTATTTCAGATCGGCAGTTTTTGGTTCTGATCTCCACCGCTCCATCAAAGGCAAAACTGAATAATGGCCCAGCACACCTTCGCGTGCAGGACAACAGATTTTGCATCACAGTTGGTATACCACCTAGACTTGTGGGAATTTGGGAAATTGCCCATCTGCGTCGATATGGAGTCGTCGAGGGAAGGTTTTGTTTCGAAGGAGGTTCCAGGTGTGGTCGAGGCGAAGGTCTTCACGTTTTGATCACGGATCAAGGCAATGAGATAGTGAAAACGCTGCAGCTTGCGGCCGAAGGAAAATTGTCCACTCGGAAGAGGCCTTTAGTTCGTGAACAATCCTTACAGGAGAGTCCCCGTCGTCAGTTTTCCCGATCCGAAACAAGAGCCAGTGATTTGTTTCCTACAATTGCTTATTCCTCGACCCTGTACGAGGAAAACTGTGAAACCTGCAAGAGCGAGAGGTCGCCTTATTGGTCTTCTGCGGAAAGTCGACAGGAAGCGGAATTGGAAGGAGATTACAGCTGTCGAGACTCAGTTTCTACCTCGGAATTGATCGATCGACCGGGTGATTGGCGTAGTTGCTCTCTTTCTCGGCACGGAAACTTGGGGCTGGAAAGGTGTGCGAGTTGTATTGGAAAACTTGGAACAATATCCAAGTCTTCAACTTGTGGCACGACTGCGGACACATCAATGATCAGTAGTTCTGCAGCACAACCTAACAATCCGGGACACCCATCCCTTCGAGCTTTCGACGGCTTATCGCTCTCTTCATATAGCAGTAGCAGTCACGAAAGTGATTATTCTGGATCACATAGAGACACAGGTAAGAGAATTTTTAGAAAAAATTGAAGCTACGACATTTTAAACCCTTTTAATCAAATGATATTTTTAAGCAGTCTTTCTTTAACTTTATGTTAAATTATTCCGACTCTATATTCTCGTGAAAATTCTACTCTTCGTATCATGAATTCACCCCATTCCATACTAGATTTCGTCCCTTCCCACTACATTCTATTCTTCAATATCTTTATTGCTACTAAGCTTTTCTGCTCGCGTCTGATACTTCTTTCTCTTCTTCTTTTTATTCTCTTTATCTTTCTCTTTCTATCTTCTATTAAAAGCACCATAAAATGTTTCCTTCATTCTTGCCGCTTATCTCCTTTACCATTTCTTTATCATCTCCTACTCTTGTGCTACTACTTACATCTACTTGATTTCCCTCAGGCGATGCCTTTTTTTTGAGAGAGTAAAGCTTAGAAGATTTTTCACTTTCCGTAAATTTATATTGTAGTTTTATTCCGAGTAGCGTAAGATGTGAGAGTGTTATATTTTATAACGCAAAGTTTAACATATGCAAACAATATATGAATTAAAAATTGTATTATTTTATTTTTTAATACCACAAAGAAAATAATCTTTAGAATCTTTACAATCATTTTATATGAAATTGGTAAATAACTGGGAATCATTCGTTAAACCCTTCGACAACGAAAATTTGTTGAAAGCAGCAATGCATTTGCAAAAATGGTATATTTTCAGGGTCTCAACAAGCGGAGTGCAACTGCTCACAGCCAAAGTTAGGACAGGCTCAATCCATTCGCTTTTCCTCGCCGAACTCTGCACTTTTACCGCCGAGACCACCGAAACCAACACCACTACCTGCTCATATCCCCAAGACAAAAAAGCCTCCAATGCCACTGCCAAGCACAGAACAGATATGTCTTCAAAAACAGCCCTCATTTCGTAAAAGTGATCCTCACATTGGCCCTTACAATAACTACGACGTTCCGAAGTCCATTCTCGCTCACCGCATGGCTCTTGAGCAACCAGAATCGCAGGCCGATCAGTACTACGATACACCCAGGAAAATTAAAGAGTGTCTTACACTGCCCAATGAGTATCCCAACTATGATACTCCACATATACCTCAAGCCGTGGTTTTGCAGCAGTGCGGTTGTCCTACTAAATTAGCTCAGGTACCTCGATCCTCTGCCTGTCCCTGCCAGAATGTTATGAGCTGGGCAGGTTTCGTACTGCCATATTGTCGTCGAGGTGCTGGAATTGAACCTACCGGTGTTACCGTTCAACCCATTCGTCTTTCAGGAGAAGGTAAAATGCCCGTCGTGAACGCTAATGGAGAAATAAATATCTACCCTATAAATGTAAGTGGTTCCAATGTCAACTGCAAGGAAGAATCAGATATCGCTTCAAAGAACACCAGTGCCAATTATGAAAACTCGAATGCTAATTACGAAAATATCGAACCGATAGTCGATACTCAGTCTGACGTGAAACATCCTGACTACGTTAATATTGACTTTACGCAGTCTTTGGAGATCTACGAAAACAGCAAAGATTTCTTGTCAAAAACAGGTACTTCGCACAGCGAGATGGAGAAGTTTACCGATGAATCACAAGAAAGAACTTCAAGTGAGGATTGTGAAGAGAACGCCAAGGTCTGTCAAAAGTGTGGAAATTCTAAGGAAAGAGAAGCTGATTATCTTATCATGGACATGGAGAATCAAGTCCCCAGAAAGCCTGTTTCCGGTTATCTGCCGATGCAACCTGCGCATAATGCCTGCTCCAAGGAAGTTTTGTCCCGACTTTGCAGTGGAGTCAAAAGTTCCAGCAATCCTACTCTGTCGGGATCATCTCCGCTCGAGGGAAGTAAAAAGAGATCCGAATCTGAGTATCGAGCCCCAGGTTCGGCAATGTTATCTAGTCCGTATCTCAGACGACGGTTAATTGATGGAAATAGCAAGAATGAAGCGAGTATTTTGCTCAGGAAGAGATCATACTCAGCGGAATCAGCTCGTTATCTAGATGAAGAGAACCCTTCATTTCCATCGAATCTGACAATCTACAAATGTCCGAGTGAAATAGGCAAGGAATCCCTGGTGAATGAAGAGGAAGCGCCGGAGTGTAAAATCAACGCCGTGTCTTTAACACTTCAGCAGCATTCATCCTCCGTGTATTCTTCGGGGTCATGTATCAAGATTCGAAGATCTTCTTCGGTTCCCTCAAAGACTGGGCATAATCGTGATTCTTCGAGTAGCAACGATTCAGGCGTTTCCACAGGATCACTCACACATAGAACATCAGAATTTGTTGAGTTTGAACACTCACTGGTTCCAACTTCTACACCGGTGAAGAAAAAACCAAGTGGTCTGATGGTGTATCACAAAATTCTACAACCGATCTGTTTTCACAATAGTCTACCAAGGAAGTCCAAGTCTAGCGACCCTTTGAGGGAAATTACTTTCCAGTTTCAAAAGATTACGATGCCTGCTAAATCTTCGTCAGCAGAGGCTGATATTCCTTCTTGCTTGCCGAAGGGAACTAAAGGATTCTCGAGTCCTAATGAGGTTTCCAGTGCTCCATGCCCTGATTCACACAGCACAAGCAGCGGAACGTCTGATATGTCTGATTATATCGAGACTTTGTCTCTTTCATCTCATTCGTCGTCTGATGCACCGGATAGTCTTAGGTACGTATTCTCAACATATTTTTGGGTTACCATATTTTAACTTATATCTTATACTTAATTTTCCTTTTAAATGAAGATTGGGAGGCAGAGTTGTGACAACGACATTGCGTCCACGCAGTGGCAAAGAATATTACAAAATTGATCGTAGCATCTTGGTGGATTCTGGACGAAGTGCAAATTCACCTTCAAGTAACTATGCAAACATTACTCCAGTCATGGAGAAAAGTGAATCTCCATCTCCAGGTTACATGAGTAGTTCACCATTTGAGCGACAGACACGTGAACATTTTCTATTTCCAAAAGTAAGCCTTAAATTCAAGAATGTTCTTTTAAACAATATTTTAAAGAGTTAAGCGATCCTGCGAATGTGATTTTTGAGCGTTGAAAATATTGCATTGAACTTTTAATCATTGCAGGAAACTTGAATATCATAATTCAACTGCAGAAGCAACTCATGCCTCCTATGTTCCTTGGAATTCCAATCGCAATGGATAGGAGGGTAATTATAAAATTTGTCTCGATAGCGGGATTTATTACGACTATTTACACTATACGCGGATGTCTGGTAAAAGCGAAATGGATATTTTTTTACGAATATACAAAGCAGTCTCATCCTCTTCTACTATATAACTCTTTCTACTATTTATATCTAGATACGTAGAATCAATGTCTTATTGTCGTTTCTCAATTCAATCTTGAACCAGATCTTTACCAGTCTTGCCGCACAAATCTTCAGAACTCAGCTATCACCCAGAGCACCTAGAATCTAGCGTATAGTCGAAATAAAGTCAATAATCAAACACTTCCTACAACGATTTCAACAATTTCTAAAATATGCTCAATACAAACTATACTATAATACTATAATATTGTATTATAAAAATCCTGCCCTAGGATAAAGTACGCGTCTTCGTCGTGCTTTCGTGCGACTAAATCTCTTTTCGAGTATCATTTATTTTCTACGCTCAAATTTTTGTACTTTAGATTTTGTATAAAAAGTCGACTCCCGACATCTCTCGCATGTATACATTGCAGAGGATAAAGTAAATCGAATCTGTATTTCCAGAAACTTGGGACGTGAATCGTCAGTTCGATGTACTTTAAGATCCTCTTAGTTACATGTGGAGTTTATTCATAATGAAACGTCGGTTCTGATTTTAGGTAAAAAGCGTTTATATGTTCAAGAAATTACAATGATAGGTTGAACACGCCTACATTAACAAGAAATCTGAGCAAACGTAATGACCTTGAATTCTATCCCATTTATTGAATAAGGCTTTGGCAATGTTACATGTGCAAAGTACGGCAATTTTGAAACAGCAAACACAGGGTTCAAGTAAATTATTTTGTGTAAATGATTTTCAAAGTTGTAATATAACTAAAATCTTTCTCCAAAATATTTTCATCTTGATAAGCTCATTTGCAAACTTCAAAATACATAAGATTATTCAATCTTCGACAACGTAGAGAGCTTGCTAATTTTTTTGAGAAATATACAATAATTATAATTGACTTTTGAAATTAGAACTTGGCTCAAAAACTCTGAAAAGAACTTATGAAATTTCCGAGAATACAAATACTTGCTAAAATATTGGAGACATTATTTAATGAAATAAAATACCCTGCGAAAAGATGATAGCCCTGCTTATGAAAATCAAAATGTTTTGTTTTTGTTTTTCACGTAATAGATGTCGAAGTAGAAAAACATTACCAGATTTTGTGCTCAGAATATTCTTGATCCGGAAAGCAGGATAAAACAGTATTTTCTTAGGGAACAATAATATAATATATAAACGTCTTTTCTAGTGATACAAAGCGCAACAATATTGAAAATTAAGACGCGATTTTAGGGTAATTCAACATTTTCACTGAAATTATATGTACATACCTATGATCGTCGGAATAATCCATAGATCAAGCTTTTAATAAGTGGTTTTCGGATTATCCTGACATTAAAGGAAATCATATGAATTATCTATAAGACGACTATTAGAGTCGTTAACGTGACGTAATCTTACTCTTGGGAGTAGTTATGAACCGATTGTCAAAACTAACGTTAAGCCATGGTATTATGATTATGTATCATTGATTTTTATAATTTCGTTATTGAACGGATTTTCGTTACTGTATAGAAACAATATTTAGTGTTCTGGGTCCCTCTAATGATTAATATCTGAATCTGCTTCAGTGTAAACCTTTAATGTCTAAAGCTAAACTTAAAATTTTGAATCAAAGTTTTAAATTAAATTCAACTAACAACAAGATACATAATATATTAAAAGCATGTATACAATTGTTTCTAGTACTAAGTACGAAACGAAAAAGTATTAAAGTAGTATTACCACAAGACTGAAAATAGTGTGCACGTGTACTCTTAGAAAACTCTAGAATGTTCAATGGAACATTCGGTTCCATTGAAGCGAATCGTGTTTGTAGAAAAAAATTGACAGTATCGTTTGCTCTACTTTGATTACGAAGTTCAATAGTTCTCTTCACGTACAGGGTGTCTAAAAATGTCTATTGAATACACTATTTCTCAAGTTCAAGAGTACTTTGAGCTTTATATTTAATATACATTTTTCTCAAATTCAACTTTGAGTTCATTTCACAAAAATAGTTTCAATTTCACATAAAAAATCGAAAATTGCTTAAGTATTTGCCCTTGAGAAATAAATGCCTCATATTCAGCACAACGATGAGGTTATTCTAGCTGCAGATACGTGAAATATAATTTTTAAATTCAAAAATGGCTCCATAGTATAATAAAAAGTTTTGTTTAATTCTTTTTACAAAATTTGAAATAGTTACAAATTAAAAAGCTGAAATTATGGGACTTCAATCATCTCATAAAAATAATGTTAACCCAAAAAACAATATTAATTATACGTATGTTGAACTATTTAAAAATATAGATATCAAAATGAAATGTCGATATAAATACTACAAAGTTTTAATGATTCTTTTTTAGATTAATACTTTAAACAATCAAGCCTAATATTTTCGCAATAAATCAAAAGTGCGTTTTAGGCACGTGTTAATATTAACCCATTTTGCTCAAATTTATAGAAATAATTTTTTAATTGAACTTCGAACAAATCTGTGAGTAAGAAAACGAAAGTTCGAAACTCAATTGCTTTAGTAGGTGCTACTAGTCAGTAACAAAATAAAAGAACTCGGTGACCCAGAATGTACACATAATCTTCCATTATACTTTTCACACTGCCTTTAATGAGACTGTTAAAGAAGTTAGTCACATTTCGATAATCAGTAACTGTTAACGACAATCGACGCAATCTTGCAGCTAGAATCACTTCATAAATTAATTTCCCTATTTTCATGTGATACTATTTAAAGTCCAAACTCTAATTTTGATAATATTATTCATATATTTCCACAGGCTTCGAACTGACACACCTGTTTGTGACTTTTTTTTGCTCAAAACAATTTTTTGGATACGGTTTTCAGTATTTTCAAATTTGAATTGCAAACGATTTAAATTTTAAATTATTCTATACAGCAGTTCGAAGCCTATTTCCATCTATGTATCGGTTGAATTAAAGACTGCAAAGCATTTTCTAAAAGAACGACTGCAAAAGAGAAATAAAACTATCAAAGTTGAAAGTGAATGAAAAAACCGGAATAACACAGATTTACGCATTTTAGACATACATACATAATGCGCTGCTTATACTCTATACAACATAAGAAAGGAAAATATTATAGAGTTGCATCGAAAGCTTTTGTCTCGAAAATTGCAAGTAAAATTGGCTATACGGCCAAATTTAATTCACATCAGCGTCAACCCTCAGTAGTCCTGAAATGAAGACTAGGCTTCTTGAAAATTATGTAACATTGATATGTAATCGTATCTGTTAAGACACTTGAATTGAGTGAACCCCAGTTGCTCGTTTCAGCAGCTTATCGAATCCAAATGTATAGAAGAAAATATTCTTCGCGCAGGGTAAAATTAACGTCTGCTATTAAGACAATTTATTCGTCGCATTTTTTCAAAATGTGGGAATTGGGAGTCACTTTTTGTAAACGCATACTAGTCAAAGATTAAGTACTGTAGTTATAATATATTTTTTATTGCGAAAAAGGCCTATGTATTTATTTAAAAGTCAAGCACACTTAATGCTAAATGGTGTCGTATCTGCGCGCCCAAATGCACAAAAACTAGAAAGGGAGAAGTTATACAGCGTTTATACGCACGCCAAATTCTAGACGAGCTTAAATCTTGACTACGAGCTCTTTTGTCTCTTACGATCGATTGATCAGTATAACAGTCCATTTAAGTATTAAGCAATATTGGCCAAGAAGCCACTCCTAAAAGTAGAGTATACAATATACATTTAATACTTGTAAGTAGACTCTTAATAAGGCTACTGCGTTCAGATATTCTTGTGTATTCCTTTACGTTTCAAGTTATGTGTGCTGACTTTTAAACCAAACAATCATATCTATTATCTGTAATAATTATTGTCGATAAGTGAATGAACGGTTTTATTTTAATTATATGTACATATTGTTCTGTTGATATCCGTCACTAAGAAAATTATTATCCGTTTATTACAAGTGTTGATCGTACAAAGATTGCTATCAGCTTGAGAGTAATGTAAAATGCAAACTCACAGTGAATATTTTCAATCTCGACACAAAAATATCCAGTTTTGAAGGCACGTGCTAAGATTTCCATCTTTTTATTTTAAGGACCAAAAAAAAACTAAGATTTTTTCTTAGAATTTATTGGTCATCCTTAATGAGTTGCCTACAGATTTATTTGATTTACCATTGAAACGAAAAAAATATAATTCAGGTACTGACTACTTTCCTCAGTCTCGAAACGCACAACACAACTCTTGACATTCTTCCCCTGAAAAAAAATAACTAGTTGATTTTATTACAGTTTTTTAAAAAATTTCTTTAGCTAGTTCTTTTTTGGTCAGTGAGGAATGCTTAAATAAAAATATGAAATATGAAGAATGAATAGAACGGCCTAAGGTACTAAATATGCAGGAATACTCACGACTTACGTAGTTGCTCGTCATTTCGATGATTAATTAACCAAGGAAATGTTTTGATGACCCCTGTATTCTTGTATAATATTTAGTACCTTAACTTACAATTAGCTGAATGAAGTTTACCCTAGAATGTCTTAAGTACTAATATAAAATCTGATTTTATTTGGTGCGTTTATTTGTATCGAAAACAACGAAAAAGTTTCTAAAGTAGCTAATACTTTGTTGGAGTTTAAAAACCATTTGAAATTTTCTATATGTACTACGACACTTTTGTCCATTTATTTGTCGAGATGATGGATGGAAAAAAAATCTAATATTCCATAACAAATATTGAAAAGATTTGATCATATGATCAGACATCAAATTTTCCAAAGTTTTAACACATTGAACTTGTTTACAATACACATTTAAGTATAGGTAATTTATTAAGGCGAGACCTTTTTAGAGAAGTTTGATTTAATTTTTTTTTGTTTTTATTGCATGGATTTTTGTTTGTTTTACATAATTCGGGAGACTTATCTACTATGAATTGTAATTATTTATTTATTTATTTCGGAAACATTGTAATTTCTAAAAATTGAGTACTTAATTTTGGATATTCGTACGTATTGTGAATTTAATATAACAATTATTTACTAGCGAAAATTATTTAATCTACTTTGTCGACGGTGTAATAATGATCATACTGTGTACTTATTGTCATCCATCAACCCGAATGTAATCCGAGTTTTATGCAGTTTGTATTAAGAAGATTTATATTCGAGTACGTAATAACATTAGTACTTCTTGCATTTAAGAAAACAAGAGTATTTTAAAATATTAAGAAACTTTTTTTTTCATTCCACGTTGATTATAATTATTGTAAACGTCGGAAAGATAAAACATTGTGAAATTTGATGATTGAAATGATTTGAAAAGTTTTTATAGACATAGACTAACATTTTTTTTTTCGTCAAATTTTGTATTTTAATTTAACAACTTTTTAAATCATCACAATTTAAAAAATTCACAACTAAGTTTATTTATTTAAGCAGAAAAGAAACATTGGAGTTTTTCTGTAAGAATTAAGTGACTCGATGATGATATATATATATATATATATATATAT
>JAUESI010000037.1:703197-717162 GCA_032275145.1 Synergus laeviventris
GAATAGATACCAACCTTCCAACTCAGGTACAGGCATATACCTATTTACCAACTTTATCTTCCATGTTCCAGCTTCCAGTCGCTGGTATCGACGGAATAGTCGAGGAGAGTGCAACAGGTAGTCGAGTAGACGAGTCATAGGCGAGTACTCGACTACTCGAGTGTGTGCGGTGTGCCTGTAAACAGTGCATCACCTGGCATTACGCGCGACGACGATCCTCCACCTGCCGTTATCCGTGGTTTAATGATTATACCTGCGAGAGAAGCAGTTCCAGTGAATTCCGGTGCTGAATGCATTCCATCATGTTCCATTCAGTCGATGCCGTACAATCCTGCCGTTTGTATCCGCGTGAGGGATAAACCCTGGTATCAGCGGCAAAGTCGGCAAAGTCAGGTGAATTAAAATTCAAGTTCCAATAAGTGCCGACGTCCACTTTTATCCCACCTCTTTTTCCACCTGGCGCGTCCGACCTGAGCCGAAAGCTACCGAATGGTCTCGTTAAGGTGCCGGTCCGTGGCATCAACTCCGTTCAAAGTGAGGTTTTTTCCCAGTTCTCGGCTCCTCAACTGTTGTCGTTGACGATATTTAAAGTAGCTTCCTCTTTGCCAGAAACGGAGTCAACGGAGTGTGCAATTTTTATAGGATATTGCCCCAAAGCCATAATGAAGAACTCCGGGCTTCGCGAAGTGTTTCCTAAAGTGCAGTGAAGTGTTTTAATGGAGCGAAGGTACATATAGTAGATTATAGTCTTCCTCGTGTCCCTACTCGTCACTCGCACCGAGGTATATTATAAACTATATGCTACTTTCTTCAATTTATATTGCTAGATTGAACAAAACTAGCCATTCCTAATTTAATTAAGTGAGTGCCCATGTCGGATTAACGCTAGAGTATCACGAGTTATGTACTTGTGGCACTGTATGCGTGAGTTTGGCTTCACATTGCATGTCTTCGTCTTCACTGGTCAAGACTAGTGCAGACTAGCAAATGTGAAGGCTTTCGTGTGAGGCGACAGCAAGTTACACTTGGTACCAGGTATAGCGATTTGGAGCAAATGCCTGGACAAGAAACCGGTAAAGAGGTAGAGAAAAATCTCCTGTTTGTTCTCGTACCTTCCACACTTTTACGACTTCGGAGTCGTTTCAAGTGGTCTAAATAGATGTTTCGCAGGCAGGAAGCAAAGTAATGGTAAACGTTTCTTCATGGTTCTGGAACCGTCAATTTGGATGCATTTTAATTTATTCAAGTTCGGCGGAGAACGTACCTTTGTAATAATACAAATAAGGTATCAGTAGAAAGTCACTGGATTGGAAGAGCGAAACAACCGGGCTAATATGTCTTTTAGTTCTTGTCCTTCTTTTTCCTGAAGTTATTGGCCTCACCAAAGTCGAAAGCACCAATGTCGGTTAAACTTTTTGAAAACAATTATTTCGTCAAATTCGTTTGATAACATGTGGATAGATTATATAAACGTGGAACCTGACGTCTTTTTATATATGACAGTTGGGGTGTGTCAAGGTCATAGAGGGGTAAAATGCAAATTTAAATTATTTCCTTAGGTTTTTTTTTTATATTAATTACATGGATCAGAATGGTTTTATCTTCCTTTATAATTTTGAGATTCCGAAAATAGACTATTTAATTGCTTTTTTTTTGTCTTTTTGTAAACAACTGACATTTTCGCAGAAGCCAAAAGCCTTCTCATATCAAGCAATCGTTTTCAAGAGAAAACGAAAGATTGTCCTCATTTCAGACTTGTCTGATTAAATGTGCATTCATTAATAAGTACTTTTTTCCTGTTTGCTCATTTTGCAGTTACTTTCTTTTCATAAATCGGAAGATTACGTCTACTTATATTTCTGTAGAAATGTCTATACGACAATGACTATCATAATCAATTAAATCATAATTAAATCTAATTCTAAAGTACCCCGGCTTGTTTTAAATTATAGAAATTTTAAAAATGATGAATGTGAATGGATTGATTATAGGAGAAGGTGAGCTTCAAACAGATGAAAGTGGATCGTAAAGGATGTGATGTAATTTTAAAAGAGAAAAGGAAGTGAATTGAAAAATATATAATTTTAAGTTAATATTAGTCAGGGAAGGATTAATAAGGATAAATTGTGGATATAAATTATCGGTTTAAGTTCTCTTATCATTTAATTACACAAAAGATTACATTTTTAATTCCTGACAAGTTCTGAATCTTCAAATGAACGGATTTTGGATTGCTTTTATTTTAAACTAGAAACACTGAAACTTGTAAGGTATATATTAAATATAAAAGAATTCAAGTAGATTGGATGTAATTGTGCTGTATTTTCTTCCGTGTCATCACTTTAACAGTTTCCGGATGAGAAATTGCTATTGGTTTCGAAATATGTATTCCAAGAAATAGTTTTTGTTGATTTCGCAGCTCTGTAAATCAGTCCATTGTTCTCTATCTGGCCAAAAAAAATTTTAACTCGTTGTATAGAAATGAACATACTTTATACGTAATTTTTTGAAGTCCAATTTCCACTTTTCAAGAATTGAAAATTTTAGAAAATATTTTTTGAAGAATATTAATGTCTGTATGACTTTTTTAAACAAGTTAAAAAATTATCAATGTCAGTGACCTTGCCTATTATACTGGCTTCCGCCAACTAATTCATACACCATGGGAATAAAATTATGTGCTTTAAATGGAAAACATCGTTCAATTTGAATCCAAAGGGCTACGACATACTGGGACATGAATATTCTAGGCACGTTTGGAATCCTGTCAAACGAGTACCCAGGTTTTATGGCCCGGCGCATGTGTGATTCGAAACATTTGCGGGGGTGGATTCATAGATAGTTTTAAGTGAGATTACCTGCATTGCGCTTATATTACAATAGGGGACGTAACGGAACAACGTATTTTGGAATCGTTGATGCATAAATGCGGAAATAGTTTTGTTAGTATTATCTGATGTTATTAGTGAAGTTTCCAATTTTGAACATTAAGGATGTTGGCCTCAAGTTCTGCCTCAAAATTCAATTTCTCCATTTTACTCAACAAATTTTAGTAGTACATATTTTTCCGCTCTACATTTTGCATAATTTCAAATTAATTTTATCATGTTGCGATTTACGTCCTATAATGATTTTGAAACTTATTCGATTAAAAAAAAAGCACCAAACGTTGCATTTTGATCCAGAAATTTTTTATCCATTTTGATCTAGAAACAATGTACTTATAATAAACTAGAAAAATATAGCATTAAGAAAAAGTAGGTATATCATACATTTGAAAATTTTAAACTTCTGGCACATGAACTTGACTAGGACACTCGATGTTGTTTGATCACCTGTTGAAGTCTCCATTATTATATATATAGTGATGCCACTAACCGCACTCGTTAGATTTTTTCAAAGTCATTGACTGCGATTCTAGCTCACGTTTAAGCTCAAGTTCATGAACAAAGTTGTACGTGGGATTCTGAATATCAAATGGGAAAAGACGCTGGATGGAAATTTGTATGGGTGCCGTGAATATCAATGATGAAAGTCAGTCGATCAAGATCATTTGAACTGTGAAATTTTACGTTCTCATCATGATATAATTTTATATCAGGATACCTGACGATCGCATATTTTTACTATTTAGAAGTTAGCTTCTATGATCGATTCGGGTTACGAATTATTTTGTCATTGAAAATGTTATTCGAAGAATGAAATCGGGAATCTCAACTAAAAGTAAATTGAGAATGTGGGACTTTCTTCTTAAGGTTTTTATGCTTGATCGCTCTTGAGAAAAATGATCGTTAAGTGATGTCCTCATTACTTGTGAAACGATAATCCTTAGTAATGTCAAGCCTAAAATCATTTGTCTTTAACAACCGGAACAGGTTGCAGAGGATGAAATTGAGTAAACCTTTAGATATACTCTCAACCTCAACAAAGTATAATTGAACACTATTTGTACTCAATATATCTCTAATTCCAGATATTAATGAGATTCTGATTGTTTAAATATTGTTTTGTATGGAATTAAAGTTACCTCTCACCTACAATCTTATTAATCAGATATATTATGCAAGTATGTTGGCAACAATTTTGCTCTTTTTGCATACATGTTTCCTACTACCATTTAATCAGGTCATGAAGAGTAAGCAGAAACATAAAAAGAAAGTGATCGTTTTTAGACTAGTATTTCATAATAAGTAAACATGGTAGTAAGTATTCAGTTTTATCAATAAAGTTATTCCCAAAGGAACACTTTCAGAACCAATACTTTATCATTGTTTCTAGTTTGAAAAGCACTCAATAAAGAATGTATCTCATGCACTTGAACGTTCAGAATTTTAAGGACAATAATCGGGTTCAACATCCTTGAGAAATCAAAGTGGGACATCAGAAAGGATAACGTTCTTAGATTCGTATTCTGGCAAATCGATTGTGGAGATGATCCGGGAATGTGAAATAGATAAGCACAGACTGGAGAGAAAGAAAGACTGATTTTAGATCTGACGAGGATGTCAGCGTCTCGAGGTTCTTTCCTCGAGGCCGGAGGTTGGTAGCACAAGCTACCTAACCCACTTTGCGAACGTAACGGTGATTGACCAGATATTACCGTCGTACTCTTGGATTTTTCTAGATAGGCTCGAACATCAATCGCATCATCCGCGTTAGAAATTCACCTCGCAATGATTTTGATTACACATCAGATACTATTAATCAATTGTCTGTCTGCCAGAAGAAAGTCTTCATATTTTATTGCACTATTGCATGCGCTTCTTTTCCATCAGTGAATGTCAAGTGTGTTCCTTTTCAACCAAGGTCGCTTATAAAGTCCGTTTCGCCAAATAACTAAATTACAATTTTATTTAGCTTCAGGTGAAGGAAATTTACATAAGCAAAAATAATTCTAGAGGAGTTTTGTGTTAAAATTAGGACGGCGTATTTTGGTGAATAATTTCCTATAGAATTTAACAATATTCTGTAGATTTTACAGAATCAGTAAATTAGCACTGGAATTTCAGAGAATAATAAACGATTCTTATCAGTAAAATTTCACTGACTAAAATGTCTAATGTATTAAGCAATCTTTAAATCAATAAGTCACAACTGATAAATATATTTCGATACTGTCCAATGCGAAATATGAATCTAATCTGATATATACTTAGATCAACAAGTGTAAGTTATCATTTTTGTACATCTATATTTACCTATACATACATTTTTCGAATTCTCTGTTGCAGATAGCAGACCGGTAACCGCCAGACTTGAGAGATGGTCATCGTTACTCGGGTATGTGATGTTAAATAATTTAAAAACTTATAGTCTTCACTGTCGTGAAGTTGGCACCGCAGCGATGTATAAAATATCCAAATTTTCTCTAATAGAATCATTTCTGAACGAGGGCGCCCTATTTCTCAGGATTTTTTAAAATCTGAACAAACCTTTCCGAAGTTTCGTCATGCAAGTAAAAGGGGCGGTTACACCAAAAAATTAGGGGACGCTATCCCGTCCCCTTTACCAGAATTTTTAATTACTTTTTTCAATTTGGCCACCAAACGTACATAAAAATAATAAAGTTCAGCCGGTGTATATTTACTATTTTCTAAATATCTGATCTAGTTATGTGAGGAACTAAAAGTCACGCATGTTTTAGTGATAATTCAACGCAGTTATTTTGATTTAATAACTAACTGTAATAAGTGCGTTGCCCAGAATGATGCAGGCACGTTTATAGCTACTTGTGTACATATACGCACCTTTTATTTGACGCCCTAATTGTTCACTTACCGGAACATCGGAAGGGGTCTTCCGCTCTTTCACGATGCACACTAAGGGCCCCTCATTTATCACTTCAATCTTTTTGTTTCCGAAAACTTGTATTAGAATTCGATTATAATTGGTTTACAAATATTACATTAAAAATGAAATTCTACTGCTAATAACAATAGCCGATTAATATTGTTGTATAGATAATACGTTGCAAAATGTGAGTTCATGGAAAACCTTGCATATCCAATTGTTTCTATAAATGCCTTTCAACATTTTTGTATAACTTAAAACCGAGGTTGGCAAAATAGGAAAATTTATAGAAGGAATGTTTCTTTCGAACAAAGGCTGAAGGTGAAAGTTGGTTTGCTAAATAACACTAGACATATAGTTTGAATCATTAAAACGATATTAAATAAAAATACTTAAAAATTTTTTAAATGAACACATGTTTCTGGAAATTGAGCACTTTATTTTACAGGCATAAAAATGCATAATTTATACTCTTACGTTAAGTTTAGTATGTGCCACTCGCGGTTCCAAAAATTATGTCAGTAGATTATGTATATATATACGTATACTACCAGAATGTTGATACCGTTATGCTCATTGAGAATTTGTTTTATGAATATCAGGTTGTTATAAGGCGACCACAAAAAAATCACGAAAAAGTAATTGAGAATAAGAATAATATATAGTTTTCCAATCTATTCCCGAATCAATACTCTTTTCTCTATACTTCCCTAAAATTGAAATTGTTGTAAATGAAAAGTAAAGAATATAAAAGAAAATATGAAAGAATATGATATAAATAGAGTGTGAATTGTTTCTAAAAAGTGAGGTCAAAAAATGGGCACGTTTTCCGTGACACTCTTCTGCAATATTTTCCATGACTTCATTTTCTGAGTCGAAGTTTTTCTTGTTTAGATTACAGTTCTTTCTTCTTTATAATTGCAAATAGTACCTTCAAAACCTATATAAAAACTTACTGTCACGGTACATTGTTCTCCTTATTTAATCTAAAAATATATTTTATTTAGAAAAAACAAAATTATACGGATTTGAATCGTCGCTTTCTGCTGTGTTAAATATTCAGTATTATAGAATTGCAAGGAATCTTAAATGTAAATATTACTGTAGAAAAATCCTTTCTATAAAAAATACAACATCGGACTTAGGAATGCTAAATATGACAGCCACGTGCAAGCGAATAACTGTTCTAAGGATGGCAGGCAGTGCCGTAATGAAGCACCAGTAACCGTATTTGTCAAATACTAGTCGTGGTCTGACATCCTTTTAAGGTCAAAATTGCATCAATGATCAAAAAAAAAAATAAAATAAGAGAGAAAGAGAGAGACAACAAGTCCTTTATGTCATGAAAAAGGCGTCCGAAGGAGGGGAGCCAGTTCACAATGCCAAACAAAAAAACTTCATGCGGCACTGCACGGACAAAGAGACCCATACGTGATAATTATGATAATTATGATCGTCAATGCTAAGATCAAGATTTTTTTATTTACTTTTTATTCACAGATCACTAATGTCATGACCATGTTAAGTTGCTTATATCGAGAAGAAAGATTTTATTCTTGTCATAAAGATCCCTCTCGAAATCTCAATTCAATCTCTCTTAATTGAAAAGCAATCATTCATGATTTTACTAATGCATAATTAGTATAATTTAACTAATTTACATTAAGGGATCTACAACACTGTAAAATTATTTTTTTAACATTTTTTAAATTCAATATTTCGAGAAAGTTTTACGAGTTTGATATGAAATTTGATGGACGAGAAACAATCCATCTAAGAATACACTCAACAAATTTGAACCAAATCGGATGAGTGGTTTTAGAATCCAAAAAAGCACAAAGTTTTATTTCTTTAAAACAATTTTGATTTTATTTTTAAAAATTTCATACAAAACTTATAGAAATTACTTTTTCCAACAAAACAAGAGAAACAAAATATGAATCCCTTTTGATAACTTCTCGAAATATTGAATTTCAAATATGTACTCTAAAAAAATAATGTACAGAATTTTAAACTGATTTTTTTGTAATATTTATTATATTTATATTAAATAATTCGAATAATGCATTTCAGGGCGATTACATATGGATCGAACCCATCTCAGGCAGGGAATTTGATGTGGCGATTGGTGCACGTGTAGTCTCTGCAGAAGGCAGGAGGATTCAAGTAAAAGACGACGACAATAAGGTAACAACTTGCTTACATGAAATTTCTCCAATCGTTATAGTAAATACTAATACTAATTTTATACTTATAGGAACAATGGCTCACTCCAGAAAGGCGCATAAAAGCCATGCACGCTACATCCGTGCAGGGTGTGGAAGACATGATCAGTTTAGGAGACCTCCATGAGGCTGGAATTTTAAGAAATTTACTTATTCGATACAATGAGAATCTCATCTACGTAAGGATTTCAAAATCTATCATTTTTTGTGATATAGTAATACAACAGGTTCATTTTTAATTTGGTAACTTATTTCAATTTGCAGACATACACTGGTTCCATATTGGTAGCCGTCAATCCCTACCAAATATTACCAATTTACACTGCTGAACAAATAAAACTTTACAAAGATCGAAAAATTGGCGAACTGCCACCGCACATTTTTGCAATAGGTGACAACAGTTATGCTCATATGAATCGTTATGGTCAGGACCAGTGTATTGTAATTAGGTAATTGCTCTTGAAGATCTACTAATTGTACACATTCTGATTGACATTGAATTATAGATTGAAGATTTCTTGAAGATAGAGATGTACAGAATAAGTTAATGCATGATAAATTTCTTGGAATTTAAAATTAATCTTAAACCTTCATGAATATTTCAGTGGTGAAAGTGGAGCAGGAAAAACTGAGAGCACAAAATTGATTTTGCAATATCTAGCAGCCATCAGTGGCAAGCATTCATGGATAGAGCAACAAATTCTAGAAGCAAATCCTATTCTTGAAGGTACGGAATGTAAATGACTATTCTTGGTAAAGTTAAAAATGTTAAATACGTCTAAATTTAATCCGAGAATTAATCAATAATTTAATAACCAATATGTGTCATAATCATTATTTTTCCAGCTTTCGGTAATGCAAAAACAGTTAGAAATGACAATTCGTCCCGATTTGGAAAATACATCGACATCCACTTTAATGATCAAGGTGTGATAGAAGGAGCTAAAATAGAACAGTATCTTCTTGAAAAATCACGAATTGTTTCTCAAAGTATGGATGAAAGAAATTACCACGTATTTTATTGCATGTTGGCCGGTCTCTCAAAAGAGGAGAAACAAAGACTCGAATTAGAAGATGCATCATCGTATAGATACTTGATAGGGGTAAGTTGAGACATCAATAAAAAATAATTATTAAATCTGAGAATATATTCCAAAAGTAATCAATCTAAACTATTTGAAAACTAAATTGCTTACAAAAAACGATTTTTTTTATCTGAAAGTAATGTTAATAGTAATATATTTTCAGGGAGGCAGCATAACATGCGAAGGTCGAGACGATGCCGCTGAATTTGCAGATATTAGATCTGCAATGAAAGTTTTGTTATTTACGGATTCTGAAATATGGGAAATTTTAAAATTACTAGCAGCTCTACTGCACATAGGAAATGTTAAATACAGAGCTACCGTTGTTGGTAAGTTGAAAAATGTACCAATTATTATTTAATTAAAACCGTATATGCAATTTGAACCGTAGCTATTTGAACCGGGGAAGTTGAAGTTAATCAACATTATTATTTTTTAGATAATTTAGACGCAACCGAAATTCCTGAGCAAACAAACGTCAAAAGGGTAGCTCAATTATTAGGTGTGCCAGTCCAATCTTTGATAGATGCTCTGACAAGACGGACAATTTTCGCGCATGGTGAGACAGTGGTAAATATTACATACATTTATTTTTCTTATTTACTTTTTTATATGAAATTTACCTTTAATATGGAGCATCAGAAACATGACTTAATTGCCTTTGATCTCAGGTATCAACTCTCTCAAGAGAACAATCTATAGACATCCGAGATGCATTCGTCAAAGGTATCTATGGTCGACTGTTCATACATATAGTTAAAAAAATCAACGAAGCCATCTTCAGGCCAAAAAATACATCTCGCAGTGCTATTGGCGTACTAGACATATTCGGCTTCGAGAATTTTAATCACAATAGTTTTGAGCAGTTTTGCATAAACTACGCGAACGAGAATCTTCAACAATTTTTCGTTCAGCACATTTTCAAGTTAGAGCAAGAGGAGTACAATCACGAAGGAATTAATTGGCAACATATTGAATTTGTTGATAATCAAGACGCTCTGGACCTAATCGCAATTAAACAATTAAATATAATGGCTTTAATTGACGAAGAATCAAAATTTCCAAAAGTAAGAATTGCACTAAGAATAAAACCATAATTTTATTTGAGAAGTTTTTCATTCTAACTATTAATAATGTCTTAGGGCACGGACCAGACAATGTTGGCGAAAATTCATAAGACTCACGGAACCCATAGAAATTATCTCAAACCAAAATCAGATATCAACACATCGTTTGGTTTAAATCACTTTGCTGGGGTTGTTTTTTATGACACAAGGAGTTTTCTAGAAAAGAACAGAGACACTTTTAGTGCAGATTTGCTACAGCTGATTCACATATCTTCCAACAAGTTTCTTCAAGTCTGCTTTGTTGAGGACATTGGAATGGGTTCCGAAACTAGGAAGAGAGCTCCAACGTTATCTACTCAATTTAAAAAGTCTTTGGATTCTTTGATGAGGACCCTCTGTAGCTGTCAGCCATTTTTTATCAGATGCATTAAACCTAATGAATATAAGAAACCAATGGTAGGTCATGTTAATGGACAAATATAAATATCGTAGAAATTTTTAAATGAAATATTCTGTCCGTTTATTATTTGACTATACGTTTAATCGGAACCTTTCAGATGTTCGATAGAGGACTCTGTTGTCGTCAACTGAGATACTCGGGAATGATGGAAACCATTAGAATACGTAGAGCAGGATATCCCATTCGACATGCTTTTCCAGAATTTGTCGAGAGGTACAGATTTCTCATTCCCGGCATACCCCCCTCACACAAGGTTAGCTATTTTTTTAGAATTTTTGTGTGATAGTGTTGTGTTAATGCTTGGAGAATTTAAAATTAACAACTTAATATTAAATTACATTTTTTAGACTGACTGCCAAGGCGCAACATCAAAAATTTGCCATGCCGTATTAGGCAGGTCTGACTACCAGCTGGGGCATACCAAAGTATTCTTGAAGGATGCACATGACCTATTCTTAGAACAAGAGCGTGATCGAGTCCTCACTCGAAAAATTTTGATCCTTCAACGCAATATTCGCGGTTGGGTTTACAGAAGAAGATTTTTACGTATGCGTGCCGCTGCCATAATCGTCCAAAAATTCTGGAGAGGCTACGCCCAAAGACAAAGATACAAACGAATGCGAATTGGTTATATGCGACTCCAAGCCCTGATCAGATCACGAGTGCTATCCCACAGATTTAGACATCTTCGTGGTCACATTGTTGCTTTACAAGCCCGTGCGAGAGGCCACTTGGTCCGCAGGATGTATCGAAAGAAAATGTGGGCCATTGTTAAAATTCAAGCCCACGTTAGGAGACTTATCGCGCAGAGGAGGTATAAGAAAATTAAATATGAATACCGCCTCCATATCGAAGCTTTGAGACTCAGGAAAAAGGAGGAAAGAGAACTGAAGGATCAAGGAAATAAGAGAGCTAAAGAAATTGCAGAACAACATTTTAGGGTACTGTGAAAATTGAAAATAAATTTCTTTCTATATTGCCTTTTCACTCTCTTTTTCTAATTTTGAATGTCTGATCAATTTCAGGAACGAATGCAAGAACTTGAGAGAAAAGAAATTGAGATGGAAATGGAAGATAGACGCAGGATGGAGATAAAGAAGAACCTTATTAATGATGCAGCTAAAAAGCAGGACGAGCCAGTTGATGATAGCAAATTAGTAGAAGCGATGTTTGATTTCTTGCCAGACTCCAGCAGCGAAGCTCCTACCCCTGCAAGAGAAACTTCCGTGTTTAATGTAAGTTATTAAATCCATATAAAATAAAGATAATTTTTTGGATTTGAAATGCATAAATCAATTTTATGATTACAGGATCTTCCAGCCCCTAAAGCAGATCAACAAGAAATAATCAGTCCTGTTCAAACTGCTTCCGAGGACGAGGAGGATCTTTCTGAATTTAAGTTCCAGAAATTCGCTGCTACTTACTTCCAAGGGAACATCAATCATCAATACTCTAGGAAGCCTCTTAAACACCCTCTTCTTCCTTTACACACCCAGGGCGACCAATTAGTGAGTATTAAAGTAAAACATTTAGAAGCGATTATTAATTTTTTTTCATCAGTTTTCTCAAATTCAATTTGTGTCATTTATAGGCAGCACAAGCGCTTTGGATAACAATACTTAGATTTTCTGGAGATCTACCAGAGCCTCGGTATCACACAATGGACAGAGACAACACTTCCGTTATGTCTAAAGTAACCGCGACCTTAGGGCGTAATTTCATCAGGAGTAAAGAGTTCCAAGAAGCCCAATTGATGGGTGTCGACACGGTAATGCATCCACATGTCATTTTTAAATTTGAAAAAAATTGCTTCCTATTTTATAATATAATTTATATTACGATTTTAGGAAGCATTTATGAAACAAAAGCCACGTTCCATTCGGCATAAGCTTGTCTCTCTAACTCTGAAACGCAAAAACAAATTAGGAGAGGACGTTAGAAGAAAATTACAGGAAGAGGAATACACCGCGGACAGCTATCAATCCTGGCTCGAGGCAAGACCAACTTCCAATTTGGAGAAGCTTCACTTCATAATAGGCCACGGAATTCTACGAGCGGAACTCCGGGACGAAATTTACTGTCAAATTTGCAAGCAGTTAATCAACAATCCATCTAAGACTTCACACGCTCGTGGCTGGATTCTTCTTTCGCTGTGTGTGGGTTGCTTCGCACCTTCAGAGAAGTTCGTCAACTACCTCCGAGCTTTTATAAGGGAAGGCCCACCTGGTTATGCGCCTTATTGTGAAGATAGGCTGAAGAGAACCTTCAACAATGGAACAAGGAATCAACCACCCAGTTGGCTTGAACTTCAAGCTACGAAATCCAAAAAGCCAATTATGCTCCCCATCACCTTCATGGATGGAAATACCAAAACTCTACTAGCAGATTCAGCAACCACCGCCAGAGAATTATGCAATCAACTTTCCGATAAAATTTCGTTAAGAGATCAATTTGGATTTTCTCTCTACATTGCTCTTTTTGATAAGGTTTCATCTTTAGGAAGCGGAGGAGATCATGTGATGGACGCAATATCCCAGTGCGAACAGTACGCGAAAGAACAAGGTGCCCAAGAAAGAAATGCACCTTGGAGACTCTTTTTCAGAAAGGAAATCTTTGCACCCTGGCACGACCCAACTGAGGATCAAGTTGCTACGAATTTGATTTATCAGCAGGTTGTAAGAGGAGTTAAGTTTGGAGAGTATCGTTGCGACAAAGAAGAAGATCTAGCCATGATTGCCGCTCAGCAATACTACATCGAATATGATACAGACATGAACGTAGATAGGTTGTTTACACTCTTGCCAAACTACATTCCGGATTATTGTTTAACCGGTATCGAGAAAGCTATTGATAGGTGGGGACACCTTGTCCTACAGGCTTACAAAAAAGTAAGAAAATTAGATCATTTAAACGTTAATGAGAAATTTAATTTCGTTTATCTTATTTATCTTATTACAGAGTTACTATTTAAAAGAAAAAGTACCTGCTTTACGAGTTAAGGAGGACATAGTAGGATATGCGAAGTTTAAGTGGCCCTTACTTCTCTCTCGCTTCTACGAAGCTTACAGAAATTCGGGGCCAAATTTACCTAAGAACGACGTCATCATTGCAGTTAATTGGACGGGGGTATACGTCGTCGACGATCAGGAACAAGTTCTTCTAGAATTATCTTTTCCTGAAATCACAACTGTATCTAGTCAAAAGTAAGTTTTATAAAAAAGGGCATAAAAAAGGACGACTATGTAAATAGTAAAATTATTGTTTCAGAACCAACAAGATGTTTACGCAAACCTTCAGTTTGTCTACGGTGCGGGGAGAAGAATTTACGTTCCAAAGTG
>JAUESI010000037.1:749221-772716 GCA_032275145.1 Synergus laeviventris
TTTTCGATATTATAAAATTTTATAAATTGTTTATATTACATAAACACTTATTTTATAAATACATATTTTGCATAAATATGTATGTATTATAATACTAATTGGAATTAGCTAATTCAGCTCGGAAAAGACGGGTCAACTATTTCTGTGTTTCAGCTTATAATAATAATAATAATAATAATAATAACAATAATCGCGAACTCGGATAAAGTGGGTTTGTATAAGCCAGGTTCTATCTCTATATATTTTTTGAATGCAAAATATTTAGGTTGATATTTAGTCAATTCCAAATTTTCAATAATTTTTATCTCCCCGATTTGAAAGTAATACAAAACTCTATAAACCAAATGTTTTAAAGCAAGGGGTGGATATTTATTATATATAATTTGATAAAATGATTATATCTCTGTACTTCTAAAAGAATGTTACTATTTTTACATTTGTCTTTTGATAATGTGAAGACATTTTTTCCGAATCATATTATACAGAAGAATAAGTATTTTTTTAGAAATAATTGAGTAATCGAAACTATGTTTGCAATTTATAGAGTTGATTTGCTAAACCAAATTTAAGTTGTATATTTTTTATAAATATTTTAAATAAACACAGAATTTTTTATTCGGAACAAAAATTGGTAGTATACAAAAATTTCGTATACTATAGGTTTACATAATCGAAAGAATTCTCTTGGGAAAACTCAGTGTTCGTGAAATAATCATGATTGTATTTTTTAAAGTTATTTTGTCAGTTTTGAAATAAAAGATTGTAATATGTAGAAAAGGAAACTTACAGTCTGCTTCTTCCTGTGTTGACCAACCGGAATTTTGATAACCTTGACATTTATAAATAGTACATAGATAGCACAGTAATAAAAGAGTAAAAACTTTGATTGATTTCATGGTATTTCTGTTTTTAAAACTGCGTTGTTAATAGAATATTTCTTAAATGACAGAAGGGGAATCATGCACACTCCGTCGACAATAAAGAAATAGGCTGCTAAAGAATATATGTATTTAAAGCAACTTATGAATCAACTGAAGCGCCATCTGAGGGTTTTTTCAATCACGTTTGGGTCTTTCCAAGCACGTTTTGCTCTTTCCAAACACGTTTTAACCTTGACGCGACTCAAGTGAAAGAAGGATAGAAGAAAAAGAAGGGAAAAAGTGATTGACCGATCCTTAAAACAATCTACATTTAAAACCTACAAATTTCAAAGATAGGTCTTACGTTAGAAGAAAAATTTTCTTGACCTTTAACACTCGCGTCACTTTCAGATAACGCACAATGCCTTAGTTTATCACTCCATGATCCAAAGCAAATAATATCTTTGTTCGAAGTATTAACGTTCAAAAGTTCTATTGATTTATTTTTTTGTCATAATGTATTGTTAAGAACTGCAAAATAGCATTTAAATTCTCTAAAGTATTTTAAACTCAAGTTAAATAGATGATCTTAGAAATATATATGTAATAAATATTTTCCACCAAAACTAGAGCATTTACCTCCGTGTGGAAAGCAGAGGTGAATGAACTATAGTTTTAACAACAAATATTTACACTTACCTATCGCGGCCTCTCTTTCTCTGCCCCTCAGGCAGAGTTGAGTATGTATTATTGCGAGCGTAAAGTTGGCGAAACTAAATTTATTTTTGTGGTAATTGCCACATGCTCTTAATAATTTTCGTTATGTGCTTTCTAGGTAAAAGTGTTAGGAGGAGCGATATTTACTGTTTCGAAGTATAATCTAGTAAGTGACATTTGCTATAGAGGCTATACTCAGCATATATGTGCACGGAAAAATAACCTTTATGGCAAATGTCACTTACTATGTTATTTTTTTTGACAGCAGATAAGCGTGAGCCGTTACTTAATCACACGTGAAAGCTAACATGCTATAAGTGAAGATGCAGAACCATTTCAGATAAAACAATTTTTCCGCTTTATATTTTTTCTCTACTCTCTAAAATTGAATCAGTGAGAAAATAGTCACAGATTTTTCACTGATTCAAGTTTAGAGAGTAATATTCTTAAGTCGTCTTCGTGATGTAATATATCTAACTGTCATTAAGAATAGATAAGAAGTTCATACTAAAATTTTGATAGTGCAGAATATCTAAAAAAACATTCTTATTATTAAAAATTGAAAACTAGATTTTTTACAACGCTTTTTGATTATTATGTAAAATAGTAAAAATTGCTCTTATACCATTTTACTCTGCTACCTTTTATTAGTGCGCGACTTCTAACTTTATTCTTCAAATAGGTACTCAAGTAACGTTACCTATAGTAAAAGTGGCAGGTTCGTTGTCTGAGTTTAGGTCAACGGCTGACTATTTAGTGGTTTTACTACTTGATATTAATTGAAAATGTCTATTTAAAAATGGAGCTCAGTTATAATACTGTTAAGATACTGCAAGGATTGCATAATTTATGTAAATTTAATAACGCGTGGTAAAAGTAATTGGAGAAATAATTGATTCAAATTGAACGAATCGTAATAACCGCAAATTCGGTTGTTTACGTATTGAGTTCACGGATGCTGTGAAGTTTAACATCAAGTGCTCGCAATTGCAATCTCAGAATGTAGTTCAAGGAAGTAAGGTACGGGTACGTGACGATTTCCGCTTCAAATGGTTAGATTATATCCTTCTCAATGAACTTGTTGTTACTGGATATTGGATATTGGATATTGGATACTTTGTTACGGTGAAAACAGGAATCAAAAGTGAAGATACTAACTCTTTCGAGTCAATGATATCTACTCTCTCAATCTGAATTACATAGTAAGAATATACCAATAAATAGTGATAACTATACTAATTTGTAGTAACTTCTTATCATTTCAAACTGAGAGAGATAATTAGTTTAAATCTGTCTAATGATCAATGCAAGCTAGAAGGTTGCAGAGCTTGTCACTGTTTGTCTTTGATACCAATTAGCTAACTTAAGGGAATCTATTCAGTCGCAGTAAACAGGCAGGAAGTTCAAATTAGCCGGAAGCTTAGTTTCTTGAGTAAACTGAACTCCCTAGTTTATATTTATATCTGCATAAGATATAAGATATGATTATCGGTCAATTTACACCTCGGAGTGTCATAGAATTTAGAATTTATTTCTACGTATTTACGTATATTTTACGTATTATTCTAATTATTCTAATTATTCTGAGTATTCTGAGTACCTATAGAGATTTGTGTATGATATGTATCATGCAAAGCTTGCCTAAACCAATCTCAGAGATCCATATTATATATTATACACAAAACTATCTGTGTTTCATCAGTTTAGCCTGTCACGTAACATTCCAAAGCCTAAGCCTTAAACTAGTTGGATTCTGGTTTTAATAGGAAAATGCCTGGCACGTTACATAACTTATAATTGGGTGGAAGCACTTAGAAAAAAATTGAGGGATCGATTTAATTAAATTTTATAACTTACAAATGATTTCTCAAATTACTAAAATATGAAATCTAATCATCATGTTTACTTATCTTTTTTTAATGGTTTGTAATGTGAAATTTAGATGCATATCAGAGGAAAATCTAGGATATTGGAATTTTATTCTATCCTTTGGCACTCGATTACAAAAGTTTCACCTCTTGGAACTTTGTCGTCAAACTGGAAATCCTTTTTAAGTTCTTAATGAACTATTAATTAGTGCAATATTCTCGTTTAATGTGCTAACTAGATTATTTTACTATCTCTTATAAAACTAAAATATTCAGATTCAAAGTTATAATAGTTTCGAGTTGGGAATTCATTCTCTTTCTTTATATAAGAGCAGCGCAATATTACTCAATGTAATAATATTTTTATTCTTCAACTATTCCATAGACTATATCCTCGAAAATGGAGCCGTTAAAGTTAGACAACGTGACCTGCTGATTTGCATTTAAAATCAGCTCTAGGAGACAAGTTGTATAGTTGTCAGTTATAGATGGACGTAATAAAGAGTTACAGGGACGTCAATAAAAGTTACAACATGTAGTAAAATTGACATTTTTCAAGTCTTCACTTTCAAAAACAGGTTGCTGTGCAACAAATCCAATTCGAAAATAAAGCAATTTACATTCGGAGAACTATTAAGCTAAGCTAATTATTGATATCGCAATGAAATTTGAATGTTAATCATGCAACGACACCATGTTCACTGTCAAAATTGAGTTTTTTAACTCAATTTTAATCGTTCATCAATCATCACATTAGTTCGTAACAGATAGGAAAATCGTAAATTAATTCTAAATGTCTCTCATAATTTAAACTGCAGGTTATAACTCTTCATTAAAGGTATTTTTTCTGTAACTGTGTCATGAATAAAAGTGATAACTTTTTATTCACCGCTTTTATTGTTATAGCTACGTTTATAATTATGTATAATAAATATATACTCCACATTCAGTACAGTTAGATCAATGAAAATAGTTTTCAAAAGCATAATAAGAGTTGCTTATTATAAAAACACCAGCTGATTATAAAAAACTTTTTATTAAATATAAAATGTTTTAATAACTTCGGTAAATTTGACACAATGTCAAGACGAAAATTACAATTTATAAACTTTAATCAGCAGATAAGAT
The DNA here is from genome assembly GCA_032275145.1 of Synergus laeviventris. Lineage (NCBI taxonomy): Eukaryota > Metazoa > Arthropoda > Insecta > Hymenoptera > Cynipidae > Synergus > Synergus laeviventris. The sequence goes on from JAUESI010000037.1 coordinate 753,795, forward strand.
AAGATAAGATAAGATAAGATACTTCAAAGTGAGAACTCTCCTGAGCAAAATCCGGAAACTTTATGTCGACTCCTTGGCAATTTAGTTGCGTTAGAGGTTGATTTTCAAGTCTTGTGGGAGGAGATCATCCCCCAACCCCCGCAACAGGTGGACCCCACATCTCATACCTCCAGCAGTCTATGTAGTCAACATATGCTATACACAGCAAATTTAATCCGCTCACGGAAAATCGATACAACCATAATTTTCTCGCTACACGTCTCTAAACTCGAAAATTGAAAATTTCTGAAATTTACCCAAATACCGGTACTTCAATAAACGCAGGGAAAATATTACTGTTATAATGAAGAATAAATAATAATTAAAATGGAAATACATAAAAGCTTTTTTCTCACTCAACTTTTTCAGAAATACTGCCTCTTTGATTTTCGGTTGTTTACGGAGGGTTGGCGAAGTTTTAAAGTCGACTCGAGGGCTGATCCCATATACCAAATATTCTTATCTTGAAATTGGAGATTACTTTAAAACTCGGTTGTATCGTAAAATAATATTTGCGACTCTGCATAACTATATATACATAAACGAATAAAACGCCTGAAGCAACTAATGTTAAGGAAAATAACAGGAGAAACTACAAGTCAAAGTATGGTAGAAATCGTTTTTATTATAGAAAACAATTCCAGATAAACTTTGATATAATTCCCTATTCTCCCCCTATCTTCGTTACAAAATCATCTTATTACTCCCTTTCAGAGTATTTTACGCTGTGAAGTTAGATAAGTTGACCCCTGAGTTTATTGGACGTAGAAAATAATTGTAGAACTCTTGAAGTATTTATAAACGTTAAAAGCTTTTGAACATTATATATAAAGCCGAGTATAAAAAGTCAAATTAATTCCGGGTTAGTTGTACCGAAATATGAGTGGTAAATCGATTAAATGTGAGATCTCGTAATCGCAAAGGAACTAATAAACGTAGAAAGGAAGTACTGTACGGGCTACCAACTTGAATTGTGCCGTTCTTGAACGATGGACAGTAAAACCAGAACCGCGTATAAGCCCATAAGCACATGGTGGCATGTAGGGTAGGCTGAAATGTAGCGTGCAGGCTAGATTTCTGATAACACACACGCCATTCTCCAGGGCAGTAAAAGGGAAGGAGAAAAAGAAAGAGATATGGAGAAGAGGGTGGGCAAAATAAGGAGAAAAAAATAAGAAAAAGTGGAGGGAAAGGGACATGAGATTCTACAACTTGACGCGTACTTAGGGATGCAATATCTCAAGAAAAGTTTTCAACCTTTAGGCTTTATATTTCCATAGAAGTTTCATAAACTCAAGGGAAACTCAACTCTGCGAAACGTCAATTATAAAGTTGATTATAAACATTATGAATTTATCAATTCCTTAGGCTTATGATCATATCAGAAACCTTGTATAAGTGGGTCAAAGTAGTTTTTCGAATTTATTTCTATGCACACTTGTAGTTTAATTACTCGTACACATGTGAATGAAATTTATAGATAAGTTTTTAATTCTCCAGAAAATGCAGAATAGAAAATCCGTTGAATTTCAAAGGCAAAGGATGTATATTATGGAATATGCTTGACTTCAAAAATCTAATTTTTACAATTGAGTTATTGTGCGTCGTGCACTTGAGACAAGACTGGTATAAGGGAAATTTTAACAGGAAATCAGTTTCACCCTCGGTGCTGTGCTAAAGAAAATATTCTTTCTTAGAAACTTTTACTCAGGAATATATTTTGCATCGTTTATTCTTAAGTCGAAGGACCGTCAATTTTCTTCGCCCGGAGAAAAGCCTCAATCGATTTTTACCTCCACACTGTACACACCTGTCTTATCAACCCTCCTCCCCCCCTTCTTAATACCTAATGCCCTATTTATTTAGTATTAAAGAATATTAAAGAAAACAATACATAAAATATTGACGCTATGACAATTTTTTTATGAATTTCTTGGAAAATGAAGTTTAATATGAGAACATGCAAATATTATCCTTAATCCTGAATTTCAATTATAAACAAACAATAATTTGGAAAAGTCTATCATCGATAAAGCATATAGCTAACATAGAATTCCATTTACTTCCGCCCAATACATTCGCTATATAATACGTGTCGATTTGATACTCACGTGTTACAGAGAAAACACACATTAATATTAGAAAAGTGTGAAAACACTTTAGAGCGAGGGGCTATAATTCACTCTGAAGTTAATTTCCATCATCTCGTAATGAATGAAATCTATTACAAGTATTTTAGGATTCAAAATCGGCTACAGCTTACAATTCTTTACCGATTTAGAGTTTTTTTTTAAATGCTCGGGAAAAGTTGTACACGTCCCGTCTGTTGAATATTTTCCAATTAAAGATTGAATAATTATTTATATAACTTAACAATTAGGAAAAAGTTGACTTTTTGAGAATATGATTTTTTTTTCTCAGAATAGAAGAGCTCAATAATCTTACTGAACACATCAAAATCAACGTTGGGACTCATAAAGAACATATATAATTAGTTTCAGTTTAAAGCTGATTGTTATAAACAAATTATATAAATAAATACATGGATGAGGTACTCAGTGGCATGAAAAAAGTTTTGTTGACTAAAAAAACGGAAATATCCTATAAGAATAATACTCGCAACAAATAAACACCATACGAAATTTTTTGAAATTTTAGTAATATTCAAGTATATTCATTTCACTCTATAATTCAAGGAATTTTATGATTGTGATTTTCAAAAATTATTAGGCCATTTTAAAGATTTTAAAGGAATTCGGGAGATTTTTCTGAAATTTCATTGGATTTTTAGGAATTTTAAGAAATTTAATTAGACTTCATGTGGTTTTGAGTAACTTTAAGATATCTTAAATATATTTACAAAAATTATTGAAATTTTAGAAATGTTAAAAGATTTTGACGGTATTCAGTTATTAGGGGTTTATGGAATCTTAATAAATTTAAAGGGTTTTGGCGAGATTAAATGAAATTTTCAGTAATTTTTAAATCTATTTAACAAAATTTTAATGGGATTTTAAGATATATTAAATAATTTTAAAGATTTTTAAATGATTCAAGGGATTTTAACGGAATTTCATGAAATTTTAAGTAGTTTTCAGATATTTTACAATATTTTATGGGATGATATTAAGTTATTTTAAGGACTTAAAGGTTTTGAAGATATTTTATTAGAATTTTATTACATGGGTGAGGAATTTTAAGAGATTTCATGGGTTTTAAAAATTGTAAGGGATTTGAATATATTTTCTGGATTTTTATGGGATTCTACGATATTTTATGGGTTAATAAATAATTTAAAGGTTTTTTAAGGGATTCAAAGGATTTAACGAAATTTCGGTGGATTTTTAGAAATTTTATAAGAGATTTAATGAGATTTCATGGGTTTAAAGAATTTTAGTAATTTTAAAAGATATAACCAGATATCCTGTAAAATTTTCAGGAAATGACAGGAATTTCTTAAAATCCTTTGATTTTCTAAGTTATTTATAATATTTGTTATTAACAATAATAAATATTTAATGATTACAATTGTTCATTTTAAATAATCTGTTTCAAACACAATTTAAATTCATTTAATGAGAATAACAACATATTTCTATGAAAGAATTGAAAAAAAATGTCTAATTCGTTATTAAAATATTTATAACAATAGTAATTGGTAACATATTGTCTTTATTTGTTGCGAGTATTATTCTTATGGGATATTTCCGTGTTTTTGTGAACAAAAAAATTTTTTTGTCACTGAGCACCTCATTCATGTATTTGTTTATATAATTTGTTCATTGTGAGCGCATGCATAAGGTGCGAGTGAACGCTTCTAACCCGAATTTATTCGTCCTACTCCCTTATATTCGCATCGAACTCACAAATATTCGCTTATACATACTCTCATAAATTTGCTTATGCTCGCGAGGTTACATTAGGATTCCCATTCTTATATTATTTGTATTTCGGCTTTGCAATGCTAATCAAAAGATTCTCATATTATTTCCAAAATACTTCCTAATTCCCCTTTATCTCTTTATACTCCAAAGTATCTCTGAATGCTATTTTATGTTAAATTTTACATATACTTCAGAGTGAACAGAGATTTTTTCGATGATTTTCTGCTCATCCCGCAATTTTAAATTCCCGAATAAAAATTAAATAAACGAGAATGTTTATGAACGTAATAAACAATTCTTGAAATGCCTGAAGTGTCTCGTTTTCAAAAATCTAAAAGCCACGATAAATTATATAATAGAATTTTGATTTACTTGATACAAGTAAACTAAGTTTCTAAAAAGTTACGTTGTTTTACGATAACTTAGTTCCTTTTTAAAAAGTAACCTGTAACCTGTACAGTTACTTTGTGTTTTTTGTATATCTTTTTTGAATAGTAAATAAAAAATTTTCTTCTAATAAAAAGGAATTATTAATATTTTTATCACAATAATATAATAATAATAAATAATTTTATTAATCTTATATTCATTATTTTTATTTTAAAAATTGAAAAATTAAGGAAGAGAAAAAAGTAACTATGTTATATTCATATAAAATATATATGTATGTAGTTTGAAAATATTTTTCCATATTGCACAAACTATACAGAGAGACGTTTAATGCTCTATATTTGAATGATGATATGTTTGGAGGATAGGATTCCCTTCCTAGAACTGCATTATTTTCATCGTCGCCGTTTTCTATCGTGCTTAAAAAAGATGTTAATAATATTTGTCGGAAGAATATATATCCAGTTCTTTATGTCAAACTCTGACAGGGAATTTATATCGTTCTGGTAGAATATCAAGTGGTATAAAGCTCTGGGAGTAGACGAATTTTTAGATTTTTAGAATTTTAGAGTAGAATTATTTTATTATAGATATAAGCACGTGGGTGTGCCACATCAATAGGATAAAATTGCAATGCTTTATGTATTTTCCCTATGTTATTTATCTAAAAAAATTTTTAATATCGAGTTGTGCAATGCTGTTTGAAACTTGATGTGCTTTTTTTAAAAAGAGAAAAATATGGCAACTCTGGATATTTGCGTTTCAAGTTTTTTCGAGTACTAGGTATATTTATTTATTTTACCGCAAACTAAGTGCAAAAAATTGGCTATTTCGACTTCTCTGCGCGGGTGACATTTAACATTCGAAATGTGTAAAAAAACAGAAGTCTAAAAACAAATATTTTTGTAATTATGAATTAATAAGTCTTCATTCTATTTGGGGGCCACAATGAAATATCGATTAATTGCTGCAGTTGAGATAGCTCGAAATTACGCAAACAGCTTGATAAATTATTTAGCCACGTTTACATGTTAATGCGCTCATTTGTTACCTGGATCAACTAAAATATATTTATATTCAGATCATTATCCTCGATATCACGAAAACATAAGTCCTTTGTGTTTTGGTATACGTTTTCTATTGCTGTGATGAGTGTCAGATAAGCACATTAGTACCTTTTGATATATAATTTTCTATACATATATCTCTATAATTATTGTATTGATGAAAATCATATCAATTCTAAAAATTTTGATATCTGAAAATAAACTTGGAATTTTAAAAGAGCTCTGAAAATTTTATTGCTCTACAATATTCTAGCTTTCAGTTTGAAGTTTAAGAATAGCATCTTTCGTATGCAAATTTATACTCCTTGAACATATCCCCGCTTTAGAGATCTAAAATCCATTCTGCGAAATGTGCTTTTATTATAAATCCTACTAGGAGAAGTGGTTTTCATGAAGCAAAAGAAAGTAAAAGCTATTATACATGCAAAACTTTGAGAGAGAAACTGTGACGTGATCTGCATTGAGAAAGATACTCAAATAGAATTTTTATAGATGGAAATTTCGTCAAGTAAAGTGGTGAAGTTAAAAGAGTATTTGGTGGAACTATAATTGAATTTGTATTTGATTAATCCTTATTACCAAATAGATTTATAATTTAGCCTTATTCTTTGAACCACAATGAGCTTTAAAAATAAATCTAGTTTCACTCTTCAAGTGATAATCGACGCCACATGTGTTGCGGAAAGTTGGCCTGTAATTTGAGAAGGGATTTGAGTTTTATTAAAGGAAGTGTAATTGAAAGCTTCAGGAATCGATTCCATTAATTCAATTGTTATTTTATTTCACGACATGAAAGGTATTTTGTCCCAGAGGGTGGTTTTCGTATTGCCAGCTGTGTTCTTTTTCTAAGTTTGGTCACGCTTCTTCACCCTCGCAATTCAATTCAACCAACCTAGAGTCTGGAAGTAAATTTATGACGCTTAGGCAAATTCTGTTGTTTGAAAAAAAATTTCCGGAAATTTTTCGAGGTCAGACCAGACAAACAAGTTGGGAGAAGAAAAAGATACTTTTATGCTATAGTCTTATTTCTTAGTTTACATTGTTTCTGATACTTTGTCAATTTTTCGAAACATATAACAAAATCTAATATTATGATACCATGTATGTCATAGGGAGCAGAAAACTGGAATTCCTTTACCTTGACTCACACTGAAGCTAAGAGATAACTTCATCCCCTCAGTTTCTATGATGGCATTTTCCCTTGACAATTTTTTTAAAAGAAGGTGAGAATCTCTGCTGAAAGTCAACTTCTTGTTGCATCAGCACTTTTTTTCTTTAGAAAGGAAATTCCTCCCTGGCTTCTAAAGATTTACAAACCTGTCAGGATCTTTGAGAAAAAAGTTTTAAGATGCATTCCGGATTTTCAAACGTAGTAAAACTTTTGTTAAAAATGATATGAGCAGTATTTTTCATTGACGAGTTAATGGATTGATTCGCGCATATCATGAATATTAAAAATTATAATAGAACAATTACTCGTAGCTTTCATTTTAATATTAAACACGTATTGATCAGATTATTTTTAAATTAATATTTTATTCCTACATACTTTTTGAAACTGTTTAAATCAACTGTGAACGGACGTTACCGTTAATTAAAATTGTTTGATCAGTATATTACCATGTCAATCTCCGTGTCAGTTTGCAGCGATCCTCCTATATAGAATCGAGTTTACATTTCGTCAACTCGAGAATTACGGCTATGATGCCATAAGTCCTGCAAATGGAAAAGGAAGTGAAAAGCGAAAAAGATGTGAATATCGGATCTTTTCATCTTTTATCGGAAGGATTTCTATCATATAAGAACGAATTTTTTTATAAAACTAAAAATCATTTTAGTTAATTTGCATTTACTTTTCTTTGTTAGACTGTATTTATGTTCCAAGCCAAAAGGCAATTTTCCGACTCTTTTTCCTTCTTCTCAAAATACGATGTTTCTCGTTCGCTCAAGAATCGAATAAACTACAATTTGTTATGTTCTTCCTTTGTATTTGAAACGAGTTTATTGAGTGTTTCATTCCACTAATTGTTCTTTGAATAAAGTTGGAATTTTTAATTAAAATTTTCTTTTGGCTTTTCATATATTTCTTTTCATACACGTAGGTAGGTTTTGTTTTTTTACTCTTTTAGCTGCTTGCCACAACTCTTTTATTTTCGCAATGAAAACATCAAGTAATTTCCATAACAAGGAATCTGCTTGTTTTATAGAGGGCTTCAAATATTAGGCTTTTGCTAAAAGTGGCAGCTATAAACCTCTTCAACGTGACGAGAATTCGAAATTTATTCAAGTAGTAATGCACAGTGTGGAAACGGAAGAGATGAGAGATAAACGGGCTGGAAGGCCATTGACCGTGTTTCACTGAGGTTTAAAACTCCTCTGTAATCTTGAGTTTATGGTGCCGTTTCATTTCTCGTGTCCTAATTTACCGGTTGATACAATTTCAACTGGTCGGCACCAGGAAGAAATTTTTAATAATCTGATTCCTCCCGTTACTAGTGTAAGGGGATTAGGAAGGGTCACTCCTCGTCTCGGTAATCCCTGACTCAGACTCGTAATCCACAGCACATGCGCATGTAAATGTAGGGGAGAAATTCTGGTGGTCAATAATATTCTAAGGGGGTTTCAATCATTTGTTTCTGCTTTCGTTATAGATAAGGTTTCATTGTCTAAAACCTAGTTTTTCGATTAGGGTATATTTCACCTGAATTTATTCTGATCTTGTGTTGAATTAAAATATGAATCACATCTATGGTATAATATACTTTATAAAAGCAAACTGTAGCTACTAGCTACAGTAAAATAAGAGATTAGCAAAGAGTTTTTTTTTTAGATAAATAATTGCTCTCCAGGTAACGATATCATATCTTTTACTCTTTTACCGTTTGCAAAGTGAGATTCGTATTTATAGCGTATCACAGCTAAATTACAGACCTCGCTTGCATGGAAATTTATGGTAAAATAATGGAATAATGGACCCCATCGTCAAGTCTATTAAGTTGAAACTCATTTCGTTATAATTGAGAAAAGTGAAGAAAAAAATCCAAGAAGATTTTCATTGGGCAAACACTTTATTTGTTTCACGAGAATAAATAACCACGCGAACATGAAAGTTATAAAGGATACTGCATCAAAAATTTTCAGATGTTTTCATCTATCAATTAATACCTCTTTGTCTGTTTTGTGTTCTTTAATCAAATTTTATGTATAACGTCCTATTTATGCAATTTTATGGGATGTACCTAGTATACAAGATAGCTTTTGTGTTAGAAATTGGCAATACATGCTTCAGTTGTTGACGTCAATTCCAACGTGCATTCGAATCCCTAACTGCATATTATATATACATATATATTATATATATATATATATTGCGTTTCATCCAGAGGAGCAACAGGGTGCTTTTACCTCTCAAGCTCCATCCAACCCATTCCTTCGCTCCATCAAATATATTTGCTAACCTCCTCTGCATCCTTAACATACTTGCAACTTTTGTTAAATCTTTTGAAATATTTTTTTAAATTTTCGAATCCTTCAAAAATAAACTCTTAAGTCTTAAAAAATTCGTTAAAATATCAAAACTTTAAAGTTTTTTTAAAATGATTTATAATTTCTTAATATCATTTAGATTTTTTTAAATCCCTTAAAATCCCTTCAAAAAAGTCTTGAAATCTTATGAAAATTCTGAACCTCTTTTGAAACCTATTTCTTACCTATTTTTATTAAAAAAATCACACCTTTACACTTTTTTTTAATGACAATAGATACTAAATTATTTCTAAAATTGAAATGGTTAAATAATATATATTTTAAAATAAATGTTAATATTTCACGAGAAAAATGCAGGAATTGTCCGGGAAGACACCCTGATTAATTAGAACTTGATTGGATAATCAAGAATTCTTTAGAAAAAAATAAAAGAAAGCGTTAGAAAGAGAAAGGAACAAACTGTAAGTTATAATTAGTAAAAAAAATGTGGAAAAAGCCGTTTTAACAGATAATTACAATTATTGAAAAATATAAAATTTCGTCCGTTAAAACGTTAATCTATTATTCAAATTATAATTGCTTGGAAGCAGAGCTTGTTAGTAAACAAAATCAAACTCAGAATACCTCACACAGATGTGTTCACAGGTTTTTATGACCTTTCTGAAGCTGTATTTGAATTGGCGGGGATATAACTAGATTAAAAGTATTCTCGAGTTGACTGCCTCATTAATTACTAACTTTAATTCGTACCTGGTGCAAATTCTCACAGTAAGCCACTAAGAGCATTAAAGCGACCATGTGCATAGGTTTCTTGACTGATATTAGTTTGGATTCTCTAACTATGGTAAGCGTATATAAGGAACGAAGTTCCAAACAGTTTATGGTAACATTGAACGAATCTTACTTGTTTGAAGTTAAATTGAAGAAGTTTAAAATTACTGAATTATTTCAACTGAATCCTACTATGAAGTAAATGAAGTCTCCTAAGCTAAGGCATTAAAGTATGTTTACGATGGATGTAAAATTTGTGCTACATCTCTAACAGGGAATATTCAGTGGTAATTTTGTAGTGGTTTGATATTTCATCTTTTACAGCATTTTAAGTGTCCCATAACGATATATTTATGTTATATTGCTATAGTTATATATATGTGTGTGTGATGTAATTGTTGAAGCATGTAGTGAGGAAGTGTATGCGGACATAGTCAGTATTGTAATAACGTCAGACAGGCACTTCCAACCGGTCTGCATGGTTCACTGTTCACAGCATGAGATAACTAAATCTCTAACCCCCACGTTCCTTTAACCCGGTTCAGATTTCCCAAGGACTTCCGTTCAACTGAGAAAATCAAGGAAAACTGTTTATCCGAAGGACTTTAATGACGAACGATATTCCTATTAATCTAGATACACTTTTTGAATAAAAGTGGTGTCTCCTCATTCATATTTTGCAATAAAAACAGTGCGGGCCTTTGAGGATGGGGCGAGGTCGGGCGCCTTATAGTCGCCCTATGTTTTATATTAGCCTTCCCTTTACATAGAATTAAATTCAAATGTTTTAGCTGTTTAAATTAACTGCGTGTTGATCATGATCATCGCAGTTTGAGTCATAGATCGGCGAAACACTGATATAAAATTATAAAAATAACTTCTATACTTGTGGAAAAATCATTACAACTAATTTTTTTCAATACTTATTCTTTGAAATTAAAAATCATTGAATTTTTTTTATTTCAAGTTGTGCCATCCACATGTTTATTGCAAAATACTTTTGGAAAGGTTTCTGAATTGAGGAGGTTAAAGGATCAATAGAATCACGTTCTCGTCTTGTTCACAATCCTAAAACCAATTTCACCCAAATATAAATTACCTCGCATTCTAGTTCAGAAGCAAACTTTAGTATTATTTATTGCTCGTAATTCATACAGAAGATTCACAGTTTCAGAATTTTCTTGGCTTATTTTTCGCAATAAACTTCTTAACGGTTTTTATAGTGGCACACTGCTTACTTTACTACGGTTTCTGATTTTATTCAGAATTTCCATAAAGAGATCTTGGCTCTTGGACAGCCACACAAATACGAAACGCACTATTTCCGTTCAGAAAAGTCTAGAGCCTAACAAAATATGACAAATATATTACCAAAATTGTAGGCTCTAGACTTTTCTGTTCGAGAATAGCGCGTGTCGTATCTCTGTGTTACATATAAGTCAATTTACAAATCCAAGATATAATCTAAACTATATACACAACGTATAAAAGATAGATCATCCTTATCCTGGTTAGGGTCTTCCAAGAGTTGAATCCGTCAGATAATTCTAGCTAGAATGATCCTTTCCTTGAGGGCACAATAACGTTTCCGCATAGAGAAGATTGCTATTCTCTTTATTTACGGGTCTCCGCATGAAAATAGGTTTATAAGCCTACCTAACGTCTATTCCGTTGACGTTTTACAACCGTTTAATTCACCCATTAACCGAGTTGGCGGACGACCGTCTAGCGCGTCAAAATCTCGAGGTGACATCGAATATTTTACTGAAATAGGGTATAAGACTGTAGAGACTTCCATCGACCTCATTTACTAGACCCCACGATATTATTAGGACCACCGTATGTACCATAATGCGATCAAATTATCGTTACATCGATCTCTCCGTAATTCACTCTCTGGAGAGCTCCGATTTTTATGGCCACCTCGCATAGTTTTGGAATTCTCATTATTTCCCTGCTAATGCAACATAGTTATAGAGAAAATGTGCAACTATTACAGTTAATTTGTAGGGGATAGTTTAGGATTTAGCTAGGGGTTGAGAACTCGATCCTTCGAGTGCACTTCTAATTCTGACGTAAAGGTACTTTCAGGATAATTCATGTGACTTGAATTATTTCAGAACAATTCAGCGATTTCAGAATTTTTCGTAATACTTCAGAAGACCAGAGACTTCTGGAGACTCTGGTCACTTCAGTAATTTAAGAGGACATGGATGAATTTATTAGTGCGTACTTGATTGTGTAGACATTGCTTTTATATAGGTCGTAACATACAGTAATATTACTCTATGAAAATGTAATGAATAGCTGCATGCAAAAAGGGACATAACTCCATTTTGTACAAAATTAAGTTGTGAAAAAAAAACAATTACAATTACAAAATTACATATCACAGAAATCTTTTGAATTGGCCTACTTATACTGATAGAGATGAAAGATTATGAAAACTAACAAGGAAAAATTTCGAAGTGTCAGGACTCGATTTCAATGAAATTTCGCTATGTGGTAGAGGAAAAAAAAATAAGATACACGTATTTTTTTTATCTGCCGATAAACACTTTGAAGGGGTTAAAACCACCCCCAAAGTTCACCCCAAAAACAGTTTTTTCACTCTATTATTTTTAATATTATTTTCATAGAGAAAAGAGTTTTTAAAAACCCACTTTCACCCTTATAAAAAATAAAGGATGCAACTCAAATGTTGTATTTAATATCGCCTTTCAATAACAAGCAATCTCTAATTGGTTTAAAAAAATATATTTTCATAGAAATACAGATAGCGTGAAAAAATGTTTTTGTGTGTTTATCGTCAGATAAAAAAAATACGTATCTTTTATTTTTTTCTCCTCTACAACATAGGAAAGTTTAATTGAAATCGGCTCCTGACACTTCGGAATGTTTCCTTGTAAGTGAATTTATAATACAAATATCTGTTAATGAATTAATATTTATTAATTTTTCAAATTTTTATGTTTATTGAAGTTTTTTTTGTTCAAATGTTTAAGTGTATCGTGTAAACATCACATAATAAATAACATTCATGTTAGGTATGTAAAAATGAACCTAAGTCCATGGTGTATTTTTCATAAAAACTAAAAAATTATTTGACGTAAGACTAAAATTTTTCTGGTTTCTTAAAGTGTGTCTAGTATTAGTAATGTTGAAGTAAATTTTGAGAAGAAAAATAAGAGATGCTACGTAGAATTTTGCGTTTTTTTCAAATTCGTCAAAAGGAATTTAGATCCCTCTTTGCCTGCTGCTATTCAAATAAGAAATCTGTTATTTAGTGTTGCATAAATTTCGATATTTCATCATTCACTACCGGTTCCTAAAAGCAGTAATTTTTCTAATGAATAAAATCGAAAAGCATAATTACACCTAATATTTTACTGGCATCATCTGTCTTGCTCGTGAGTTCTAAAAGCCAACGATGCATCTCGCTTGAGCCGCGTAGGACGTAGACAAACATTCGTTGCATTTAAAAATACGACCAATCGATATTTTATGCCTACTTTCTTATCTGGATCGTCCTGGTGACGGATTGCTAGACAAGCAAACGTACCGGGTGAAATAGATAACAACCCTTTCTTTTAGTGCATGGAGCTAATGTGATCATATGGAACATGATTAGTGGGAGTTATATATATATTATACAAATTGTGCTTCACCTTTATTCTATCTTCTAGCTGTCGAACATTCTGGCAGAAAATCATTATTTCAAAGAACGTGAATAAGGAGACTTTCTATAACTAATCGAAAGAAATAATCTTCGATTTTTACCCAACTTTTCTGCATTCAGGACACCAAAGAATAATTCAAACATTCATCAAGCTGTCCTTTGTTGATATTGCATTAAAGAATTTTTTACGTCAAAATCAAACATCGGATAAAAATAGTGAATTTCCAAGATTTTTCACACTGAATTATTTATTAAACTGTAAAAGATCGATAGAAACAAAACAGGAACAGATATATGTGTCTAGATAAATCTAGATAGATTACTTTTCTTTGGTACAATATGATTGATACAGTAATCAGGAAAAAATATAACTGCTGCATGATCTTGCATGTTTCTCTAATATAATTGAAATTGGTAGGAAATTGACCGCAGGCAAATAAATCTCAATTTTATTAAATGTATTTATCTCCTTATTTTATCGTTTTCTTTTCTCTTCAGTTTTTCGACGTCTATAGTAATTCTCGAGAGAGTCAACACTCATTAGACAGCGACAAGACTATATGCTTTCAAAGGCGATGAAGAAGGAGTGTTGAAGTGAAAAAAAAGCTTCCCTTTCTTGAAAAAAGTTACTCGACTGTGTACACATACATATATATACAGTGGCTCTTCATTTCCAGATGAAATGATAGGTTGCCACACTGACAACGGATTGAAGGACGGGTAAATTGAACTACGGTATAAAAATAGTAAATGTGAAAATACAGGGAAAAGGGGGATAAAAACTGACGTGAAAATTGATTTCATTGCTCAGTCTCGCACCTTTGCGTAATAATAAATTTAACCATTCTATAAAAAGTCGAAGAACATGGTTGGAATTGGCAGTGGATTGAAGTGTGACAATTGCACTTTATTTTTTTTTTAAGTGTTTGAACTCTTTCAAGCACTTCGATCAAGAGAGCATTTTCTACAACATTATTTTTCTTACATAGTTATAAAGTATTTCAAATTTACGAGTTTTCAGACCTTTCTTTCGATCAATAAGAGAGAAACTATTTTAGAGAAAAGGGTACTGGCTTTAATTTGAATTGCTTTTTAGTTTTTCGTTTTGACATTTACATTTACGTTAATCACCACGGATACCAGTTATAAAGGAGACAACCTCTGTCGGTTTTTCATTTGCATATAAAAAGTGCAATCCATGTCTTGAAGAGAAAATTAAAATTAATGACTAGGTTCTTGAAAAGACTTCTAGTAGAACTCGCATGTCAGCTTACTTTGGCGTGTTTCCATATACCCCAGAAACCCAATTACTTTGGGGAAAAATTTCCATAAGTTCTTTAACCTCTGTAATCTCTGGACAAAAACTCAGACGGCTATAAAGAAGATTCCTTGATTGTATGAAGCAATTTAGTTGAGCTGATATTAGATGAAAATAGAAACTCTCCAGGAATTTCTACTTTTATAGGAGGAGGGTAAAGAGAAACGAGTTAAGTTCAGAATGTTATCTTTTACTTAACTCATAACTCTCTCTGATTCTTGGTGAGATTGACAGGATTATTACGAGCATAGAGTTGGCTAAATTAGCTCTTATGGTAATTATCAGATCCCTTAATTGTTTACGAGATTTTGTAGACCCTACTACGTGCTTGACGTGTTCAAACATACCTAAACCTTATTTTATTTCTATCTTCTTGTGAAAAAAAATGCGAAAGGCAGAGGAACCACTTTTATGAGGGTAGCTGTCTCGACTCAACTGCTCCTCGACTGCTCGTTATTAGATTTCCGGTGAGAGACCGACGATGAGTGAAATGCGTAGCCAAGTGAAACGAAGGATAAGGAGTGAGAAAAAGGGGAATGGAGACAAATTGGTTCACCGGAGTTTTCACGAAAGGTTTTCCAGTCGAGAAAGGTATAGAAGGTGCTGAGAAACTAACTCTTCCTTGGGATAAGAGTTCCCTCGGGTACCATAGCAACAGGTTGCTATCCTAATGTTCGAATAACATTTTTTATACGTTCAACCTGCTCTCACCTCGTGTTTTCACATTGACGTTTGCTCTGAATTTAAACAAATGAAGAGTAAACTATTAATTTTCACTTAATATAATGATAAAATTGATCAAATGTTATAATTAATGGTTTCTGAGTCTTGCTATATTGTCGAATATAATTTTCGTTCTTTTTATAGAAAGCTACTTACAATGGGAAAACTAGAAATTCAGGGTGGCAACCATGAATTTTATTGACTGGGTAACCTGATGATTCTTCTCTTATTGGATTAAAGATTTTTTGCTCTATTGTGTTACAGGATGTTTAGAATATGTTATCTTTATTTGACCGAATAATTTGAAAAACTGACTAGAAAAACCGGGAAATGACGAAGAATTTCAAGTCGTCTGCCGAATCTTTATCCTAGAAATATAACCGGAAAAGCAATAAAGCGAATACGCTCAATGCGAATTCCCTAATTGGTTTTTTTATGAGAAATGTAGAAATTTTTTCTTGTGGCTAATTTTCTCAAGTTTTTCGCTCCACCTCTATAGATAGAAAAGTTCTCAAAATATTCTCTTTTGACAAATTTCAATGTTTCAAAAGGTCTTTTAGTTATTAATGGACATAAAGTTGATGCTTCAAGTTTACTACTACGGTCGCTTCTGCAATTGCCATCCACTTAAGTATATGCAAGTATCCAGGCATTTCTTGAGCAATTGGAGAGAATCTGAACTGTACAGAACTAGTAATGAGATTTCGAACTTGGCACTCGAGGTTTAATGTTCTTCGGGTCAAAGGAGGAATAGCTAGATTTCTTCGGGAGAGATTTTATTTTATATAGATCTTCTCCAAAAATATCTGTCAAGTAATTATAATTATTTCTCAACCCTCCAGAGTTTGCTATAGATGTACCTCCTACAGTCTAAATTTTCGTTAGCTCCTCAATATGGGTCTGTCTTTCGCAATCTTTTCTATTTTGAGTTCAGAATCTTACCATTGCAGTTCTAATAGAGGCTGCAGCTTATCCTGGGAAAAGGGGACGTAATAAGGATGGATGGTACAGATGAGGTCGGATAAAAAAAAAGTAAAAAAAGTAAAAGTCGGTCGGACTATTACACTTATAAAATATATATATATATATATACATACAGGTAATTCAGAATGTACCTTGCTGAAAGTACGTTGCTGAAGGGAAAAAGCCTTGGGTTATTACCTAGGTGCGAATTATAATTGCGTTTTTATCCATTTGCAATATATTTTTTTCTGGCTCGTTGAGGAAATAAAAATCCAAGAAATGGAACAGACGTTTCACAAGATTCGATATTATACATTCCGGCTTGATGGTTCTAGATGCACTGCTGATTAAAAGTTTGCTAATTCCTAAATTAGGAATTCAAATTTGAGAGCACAGCTTTCGCGTAACTCGTAATTATCATTATTTCTCCATTCTCTTGATAATCTGCTTAATTCTCCTCCATGCTCTCCTCAACTCAACTCTCATTTTCCCTGCTGGTAAATTTTCTGTGCGAATATTTTCGTAAAATACAGCGTCAGACAATTCAATTAGATTGCGGACATTGTTTGGAGTGTTCAACTCCAATTAAACGCTTCTCTCAATTTTTTGTATAATTGTGATTAAATATAGTTTCACTAAAAAAAGTGGAATCGAACTTTGATTACATTTTTTTTAAATTATAAATATCGAAGATTTTTAAAGATTAAGGGAGACCATTAAAGATTAAGGAAGACTATTAAAGATCAAAATAACGAAAGAGGGAAGTAACTATCACAAGTTTTAGCTTGCGTGACTCGCTTCATTCTTGATGATCCAAGATTAGGGCAGTCAACCCAAGCTAATTAACGTGCGACCGTTCCATACAATTTCTTCCTGCTCGTTCACCCTCAAAGCTGCCAAGCTCTTTTCTGACGTTCCCAAGGACGAGCGGAATAATTTCCTCGAGATCCTGTAATCGCACTCGTACTAAAGATCATTACTCACACAGGCTACCGAAGAAATTGCGCCCAACAACTACTCTTCTATTCTGATTGCATTTACATGAGTTTCGTTCAACGCTGCACTCATTGCGATTGCATTCAGCAAATATCTTTGCAAGTGAATTGAAGTTAAAAGGGATATTTAAACAGAAAATAACGGCACCACCAAGTGCTTCTCAATGAATGGTAGATTGGTCGAACGAAGCTTAACCTGATTTTGCTTCAATTTCAGACAAGTATTTACGTATCGCGACTGAGAATATTTAAATTCCAGATGAATAAAAAATGAAATTTGAAACGGGGGATAAAATCTATCTGGGGCTGTCCAAGTATTACTGAAGAACTTTTGAGATCGTTTCTAACACCCCTATATTTTAATTCAAAATCTATTTTTTGGTGACAAAAAAACACACTATTAATTTAGTTAAATGCAAATTTATTTATTCTTTCATAAATAATACTGACTCCATTATAAAATATTACATCGAACTTTTAAACAAGACGTAAAGCTTTCCTAGAAAATAAACCGAACGGATACTTAGGTAAGATGTTAATTTACCCCCCTCCTTCCTCATGTAAGAAACAATAAGAATTTACCTAGACTTCCTCCTTCCCCACAAGCTGCTTACGTGGACAGCCCCTCTCGACAAATAACAGTTATCTATATCAACCCGACGACTTTTTGTTCAAACTATTAGATAAGTGTTTGAAGATTGATTTGACTGTCCTAGATTTTAGATATATCACTGTCTAAACTTATTGGGCTGAAATATCAGACGTTTAATCAAACGAAAATAAATTTTTTTTCTTTTTAATAATACAAAGAAGGTCAAAAATAATGTTTTACAATATGCCAATGCGCATTAACCCACAAAAAACAACAATCCTTCATAAAAATCGATTTTCTTAAAACATATAATTTTCTTACTAAATAAATGTCTCATTTGTTACAAACACTAATCGAAAGGTATTATCAAAGGGTGTTAGAAAATTATTTTATTTTATTTTATTTTAATTACCTTTCAAACATTGCCAAAATTGAAAATTACTGAAATTGAAACGCGAGTTTCCGGGAAGTAATTGTCAATTTTGAGAATGTTTGAAACGTATTTGAAAAAAAAATAAATGCCTTTCGATTAGTTTCTGTCACAAGTGACACATTTAGTAAGAAAAAGATGAGTATTATGAATGTCGGTTTTCATGAATTGTAGTTTTTTGTTGCTTAATGCGCATTTGCATTTTCTAAAACATTGTTTTGACCTTCTTTGTATTATATTTATCAGTTAAAAAAAGAAGAAAATACAAATTTTATTTTCGTTAGATTAGACGTCTGATACTTCAGCCCAATTCTAAACTTGAATCTGTAAAAAATCAGTGAAATTTCGCTGATTCCCAGTAATAAGTGAAAAATCTACTGAAAAGTCACTCAAATTTTCAGTAATTTAGTGCCAATCACGGAAAATTTTTTCGCTGGATTTTTACTGAATGAAATTTTGAAAAAAGAATTGCTGAAAATCAGTGAACTTTCACTGATTCAATTGTAGAGAGCACAAAATTTTAAAGATTTTTCGTATATCTTTTATTACAAGGTTCATAACGATTTGTTTCATAAGCCTATATAG
>JAUESI010000037.1:777250-790695 GCA_032275145.1 Synergus laeviventris
CAAGAGACGCACGCGATGGTTCGAGAAAATCGACATGGGAAAAGATACAGAATAAGAACTCAGTCCCCTTTGTCCTATATTTTACCCCTATTTTTCTTCAGTTGCGTGAACTTCTATGCAAGAAACTTGTGCGTGTCAAAACCTTAGCCTCATTTTCTGCCTTTGCCTCTTTATTAATTCGTTCCCTTTCTCGCAAAATCCAGCAATTTGTACCATTTTATCTGAAGTTGGTATGCTTCATTGAAGTTATTAATGAAGTAAAAGTGAAAAGAGCTTTCAATTAATTAATTAATATACGAAGAGAACATAATTTCGAATTTTTAAAAAGAAGCCCTTCACACAAAAAAGTTTTTAATTGGTATTTGAAGCATCAAATTTAAATTTGGAAATTCAAAAATTTAGAGGATCATGAAAATTACAATTTAGTAAGCCTCTCCTTGTAAAATGATTAATTACTCAAAGTTAATTTGAGTAATTGCAGGAGTTATGTCCCCCTTGCATTAATAGCGGCATAAATTTTAAGATGTGCGCAGTATGTATGACGTCTATTCTGCAGAGGGGGTAGAATTTATATTTATGCCTAAACTATCATTTTTAACGAAACTAGAAAAAAAATGTGCATATTTTCTCTGGAAGAATCTTTCCTCGCCTATTTGAATATCTGAAAAAATAATATTCTTTATGGAATGACCAATGCGTGTTGTGATAAAAATGTCAGCTCCTCTCGCCAAGTAAACATGATTGCGAGGATTAATTCGTCGAATAAAATAGATGGAACATAGAAGAAGTGTGAGCGTGGAAACCTTATGGGTTTATCCGAAGTAAAAAGACGTAAATCCGGTTGGCTCGCTGACTTGACTTATGAAGCCCCAACTGTGCTCAGCCCACCGGTAATTTCACTTCAAACGAATGGCATTGGTATTATTATTCCGAAAGAAAAAAAGTAGTGCATCAATACATACAAGTTAGGAATACACTTTTTCCGGAAAAGGGGACGTGAAAATGCAGATATATAATTCCATAAAATGTGGGTTCCTGTTTGCATTATTATTCACTAAAGACTAGTTCTTAATTAGCATGATGATGAGCGAACTGTTCTAGTTAAATAATGAAATTAATTTTGCAATCAATTATCCTATAGTTCTTGATTAGTGAAATTCTAGACAGCGAAAGTTTCCTTCTGCTCTAATGATGTCAAAAAGACTTTGATCGATTAATCGGATAATTCGATTATATTCGTTCATCAAAGCATGATCGAGCAAAGGTGTTTACCATGTGGCCTAAATTTTTTTTTTTAAATCTAATTTCATCAACTGTGAGCAGTGACCTTTATCCAAGATATGGTAAAATTCGCCACGCTGTGAGCGGATGGTCCAGGCACTTCTTTTATCGTTATATTCAGACTTTCGAGTTTTCTTCAAGTAGAATACATATTCATTCAATGTTTTCAATTTTCTTTGTGGTTCAAGAATCCTTTTTTTTCCATTTTCTGTCTCCATTAGATAATTATATAACGCTACTCAAGAAAGGTGGCATACACTTATAAGTAAATCGGCATTCGGAAGTTGTGCATGCATGGATGTATGTGGATTTTAGTGTGCAGTTTTTTCATTCCGGTTTGCATGAAGTTACGAGCCGAGGATGCAGAAGAAAGAGACGAAAGAGACAAGAGATCTAAAGAGAGATAAACCGATGCGTTAGAGAGAAAGGGGAAAAGTAGACAAAGGTTTGTGGACAGAAAAATGAAATATGGTACATTGGATATACCCAGGGGCGAACTAACATCCGGGAATTTTCTATGGCAATTTTTATGATTAAATATTTTCAGTCCTCATAATTCGTGGAGTTCTAAATTTTCCTTATAATAGACCCTGCATTTTCTTACGAACTTTGTGAGGATTAGAAAGAACTAGATTTGAAAGAAACTCTTTACTCTTTTGGAATATTTAACTATCCCCCTAGGACAATTAAGGAAGTTGAAAGCATAAAGATTAAAGAGACAAGCACAAAATTCCTCCCACCAGAAATACTTGTATATAGCATCTCTTCAAAGAAAATTTCTGGGATTGATAACATTTATTAAATGTTATCAAATATTATTATATCTTTTCTTAAATTATTTCTATTATCTACTCTAAAGTTACCTCAGGGTATTTCCCTCATTTTCAAAAGTTGCATTTTTATCAACTCAAGTTCCGTCAACCCTTCTGTCTTTTCAAGTCACTCAAGAAGGAACTTGTGAAACGAATTACAAAGAAAATCACAAAGCAGCAAAATATACCTTCTTAGTTGTATAAGGGGTCGTTTTAAACTTTAAAGGGTTGCACTCAAACATATTAATGACGCTAATGAAGATGATAATAACATGCAATAATTTTGTGCATCGTAATATAATGGATTACATAAGTGGAAATCGATTAATATAATATTATTATTCACTAACTGGAAACAGGTAATTATTAAATCTTTTTGGTCACGATATTTTCTTTTTTCACGAGAGCTCCCTATATGACCTGATTTGCCCCTGGATAGGTTTCACAGGCAGCCAGTCTCGCAGAGTTCGACGTCCCACATTTTCTCGACCTCTGCAAACCTCATTCCCTCTCTTTCTCTCTTCCACCCTGCTTCCGCGATTTTCATCCTCTTTTCACCTTTCTTGTTTCCACCACCCTTTTTCCGCCCGTTCTCTCTCCATCTTCAGATCCACGATCCCATCAGAGAATAAAGTTCTGCCGCACTAGTTCGCAGGTCCCTAACTTTAGAGTGTCTCATTGCAATTATTGTCTTTTCATGATTTGTCAGAAATCATGCCTCCGAATTCTCATTTCCCTTTTCTAAAAACGGCATGCATTTCGACCAACTTCACAGCGTCACCTTAAAAATAACTTCATGCGTAGTTTGCTCATTTGGTGAGCTGATTTGAATTTTCATTTCAGTATCTAAAACGTTCTGAACCTTCAAATGAACAAATTTTAGTATTGACTAGCGACCATGATCCGCGCACGATTAATTTCACGTTTTCTGCAATTCTTTTGATAAAAATGTTCAGATGATTCTAAACAATTTCAAATCCTATACGATATGTGGTTAAATTCCTTAAAATTATTTTTAATCTCCTGACATCTTATTAAATTTCTTAAAATACCTGAAAATCCAATGTTTCGTAAAATCGTTTGAAATTCCTTCAAAGTTCCTAAACATTATACTTAACTCTAGGCAAATGTCCTAGACGGATCCTCCAGGGGCAAATGTCCCCCACACGAACTTCATTTCATTCTCCTGAGCAAACGTCTCTGACTTTCGGGTACGGACCCGCATTTTTTTCACCACTTTAATTTTATTAGAATGAAATTTTATATACACCATTCTCTTCGATATTAAACAACGATTACAATCGCTTAAAATCAGATTGAATCTCGTTAATATTTCTAAAATTTTAATAAATTTTGTAAAATTCATACATTCTGCAATAGTTCAATCAGGTTTTCGACAATAATGTATTGAATATTTTTAGTTTGATTAATATCACTAAATAAAATAGAATTTTGAAAAAAATATTTCGTTTATTTTAACGTTAAAAACTTTTGGTACATTGCTTAATCTCGTCTTGAAAACCAAGTTTTGAGTAAGTAGGAAATGGTTGAGAGCAACAAAAAATGAAAGTGCTAGAACTCACCGCTTGAACTTAAAATTATTGCAATCTTTTTTTATGCGTTTTACACCCACGTAATTTTATTATTTTTCTTTATTTATGTATCTACCTAAATGCGTCAAAAATACTTTTAAATATTATCATTCGGATAAATATATTTTGTAGAAGGCGTAAACATTTTTGGGGCGACCATCACTTCAGTATGTTCTCCGACTTTTTACATAAATCTGCAATTCATAATCCTATGTTAATATTTGCATACACTTTTTTTCATCACTGCATTCTATAAATGTCGAGACTTACCCATCCATTGCTTTCTTACGTTTCCTTATTTCGTGTTAAATTATGCGGGCAGATATCCAAAATGGTGTAGCGCACAGTTCGACGTTCGTAGGTATCTAAGAAAATTGTCGGATATGAGGTTATACCAATTAGAATAATGAGGGTAATAATTTCTACCCGAGAATAATGTCACGCGATGTTTTTATAGTTTTCATAATAAGGGGCTACTCAGTTTTTACCTTTTTCACGTTTTTCTTCATAAATTTTGGGAAGATATGTTTTATTCAATACTGAAATAATGCATATATATAAATTCTTTCAGTTAAAAATGATCTATTTTAAAAATTGATAGTTAAAATAAAATTATTTAAAAATACACTTAATTTATCAATTTTTGAATATATGAGAAAATTGACATGCGGAAGTAAAGTACATACTGATGTGACAATCTAATAGTTAATATTACTAATTTACTATATATTCAGAAGCGCAATACGTACATTTGTCCTCTTGCGTGATATATAAGCCTTCAATCATCATAATGCATCGTGGGTAAATTTGATTAGAAGTGCACTTTCGGAAAGTTGTAAACAAGAAAGTTATCTACCATCTGGTTTTAAATTATTTGAAAACTTCTTCAGAAGTTGGTATTTTTCCTTGAAATCAACGATTAATCGTCTTTTTATTTATACCTAGAATTAATTAATACAAATATTGAAAACATTATAAATTTTATAGAAAAATCTAATTTTTTAATAGACCTGAGAAGTTTATAAACTGAAAACCTAGATTTTAAAAAATTAAATGTTTTTTTTAATTAAATGGTTTTTTAAAATTAAATTATTTTTTTTAAATCAATCGCATAAAATTTCCGATCGTTCTTTTCAATTTGATATGCCGAGCGTCATTCTCATTTTATTTGGATCGAATTTAAGGAGCCGACAGTCAGGCAGTAAAATGGGGACCTTTCCCTTCCGTATACGGTAGTGCCATGGGGTTTATAGATTATGGGAGGGTGACGTCTCGGCAACGAGCACGAGCTGCAGGGGGACGACTAAAATCTGGGTCGCCTTGCACCGCGTGCGGGTCGAAAACTCGGTCAAGTTTTCTGCACCTGCATCAGGTTGCACGAACCGTACAATAATAATAATAAGTAAACGCACGCATTTGCACGTACCATCAGCATCTTCCCATTTCCAGATTCAATTCTTCCTTCAGAGCTTTATTGAGCAATTTGAGAATATGGTAATAGGACTTTCTCTCTCCTTTTGCAATATATTCTGCTATTGCATTGACTGATATGATAAAACACATATTATGATAAAATCCATGAAAAAGGTATGTTTCTAAACGATTTATTCTACACATTTTCAGAAAATTACAAGTCCAGTATTTAACAGCAATCTGATTCCTATAGCCCGATGTAAAATTTCTAATTTTCCAGAGGCAAATCTGTGGAAGTTTGATTCAATCCACGGAACAATGAAACGTAATTTCCGTCGCTTTGCAGGCGATTTCAATCTCTTAAAAGGTTCGATTCAGCCCTCGGAAACGAAAACTATGGAATTGCTTGGTATTTCTACTATATTTCCTGCGCTTGTGATTGACTAGACGAATACTCCCTATCTAAAAATGTTGAATTAAAAACAACATTTAGATGAAACAAAAGAAAATTTTTAATGAAACCCGACAAATAATTATGAATGTGATCCATAAAACAAGTTTTTCGTGTTTTGTAGGTTGGATTAATTATTATACGCTTCAATTTACTGCTGTACACGACATCTACCGTAATAACGATTCAATTTAAAGACTAATCTTTAATAATCCCTCAAGAAGAATTGTTTGAGATACAAATTAGGTATTTCGTTGCTTTGTGCTACGAGTGCGATATCGGTTTGACCTATAACGTAATGTATCGCGATCCGTACGGTTGGTAATACGGTTTGTAGAGTGTGTGCACCACCAACGCTCGAGCTTTTCCGAAGTTCGAAGCGGGGCGAACCCAGGGACCTAGAACCCAGCCTGATCTTCTTACTCGCACTCGAATTTAAAGCCGGATCCTCCCGAGTTGAAGCGCTTCAATTTTACCTCTAAACCTGTAAATTTTCGGTGGTTTCTCGCTACCAGATAAAAAAAAGGAGGAAACAAGGAAAACTTCATCAAGATAAAGTTATGATTATTGAATTCGTGATCTTTGTATTTTGTTCTGAGAAAGAAAGAGATGGTAAAGAGATTGCTTTGCTGGAGATTGCTTTGCTAGAGATTGCTATCGGTTTTGTGATAATTGCACTCACATTTATTATGTACTTACAAGGAAACATTCCGAAGTGTCAGGAGCCGATTTCAATGAAACTTGGCTAAGTTGTAGAGGACAAAAAAATAAGAGATACGTACTTTTTTTATCAGCCAATAAATACATTTCTGTTTCTATAATGCAACATTTTTTTTTTCAAACCAAATTGCTTGTTATTAAAAGGCGATATTAAATACAGCATTTGGATTTCCGAGGGTTGCATCCCTTATTTTTTATAAGGGTAAAAGTTATTTTTAAAAATTTTTTCTCCATAAAATTTCTAAGATTCGTAAAATATTTATAAAAATAATTTTATTCTAAAAAAAATAAGATTCTCAATTTGACGTGTTTCGGTATTTTTCAAAAAAATGCATTTCAAGAGTTTAAACTACTTTTATTTGAAAAATTTTATATCTAAAACTAAAGTAAGTGTATTTACATGCGTTAGCTCAAAATAATATTTGTATTTTGGTATAAATACAAATATAACGCTTATCGCAGCTTAGGGGTTACACTACCCCTACATAATGTTTTCGTATGTAGCAACGATCTAATTGTAAGTGTCAGTAACCAATCTCTGTTTCTATTCAAAAATTTTTTTTCAAACCAATTGGTTTTTTTAAAAACTTTTTTCACTACGAAAACAATATTAAAAACAGAGTTAAAAATAATATTAAAAATTAAAGCATTATGGATTATAAGTGGATTATAAGAAAAAGAATTTTTGCATCTGAACAGAGATAGCCTAAAAAACTGTTTTTGGGGGTGGTTTGAACCCCTTAAAAGTGTTTTAAAAAAATTCGTACATCTTATTTTTTTGTCCTCTATATTCTCTCTACAACATAGCAAAGTTTCATTGAAATCGGCTTCTGACAATTCGAAATGTTTCCTTGTTAGTAATTTTCTTTTAATGATTGAGGTATTTAGTCTCATTGAGATACAGATCTCCATGTGCGGACTATTCAGATGTAATAAAAGCTCGCGTATGATGGATTACAATAGCATGGGTGGTTGGAATATGCTCGGGGCTCCTGAGACTCGCGAACGCACCTATCGCGTTTCATTTCCTCGGCATAAGTCAAGCGCATGCGTTCGACACACACCCTTGTAGAAACTTGATAAATGCTCTGGGCAGTTCACCCTGCTGGTGCACATATGTATCTCCTACTTTTCCCCCTTAGCAACCTTTAGTATTTTTAAAAAAGCATCAGGATATAATAATTTGTTTAAAACAAGCAATTTCAATAATATCTCTCTATACAATTTGGCTATAGAATCAACATTTGTTTTTTTTCAAATACCTAGAAAAGAATTTACAAAAGCGAAATTGATTTATATTAATATTTAAAATTTTTTCTTCCACTGTAAGCCAAAGTTGCATTTTTTATTCAATCCTAATGATCAGTAGATGATTTTATTTCTTGTAAAAGGCTGCAGAATTCTGATTGGTTCGTTTGTATATTATGCCGTTAATATTCATGTTATATACTTATTTCAATAGTGTTGATTTCTTTTGTCAATTTATAAAAAGTTAATAATAAAATGTTTTAAGTTGTATTGAATTCAATAGACCTTAACCACTTGCGAAGCTAAAGTGCTAGGCTATTCACAGCTGTTGATTACATATTGTAAACTCAATTGATGTAAGTGGCACATTAGGGTCTTTGACGCATGAAATATTGTCGTTTCCTACCGCGTTAATACGAGGAGAAAAACAAAACGATTTTTAAGCGTGGATATGCAAAGTGTTAAATTATGTATCAAGTTAATAAACTCTATTCTTATTCGAACATTTTATTAATTCCGAAGCATGCAAGGAGTTTGAGGGTCCTATTTCTATCTATAAAATTACTAATTTTCGCAACTGTAAACGCAAAGTTTTCATGGAATCCGTCATTTATAAATATCTAAATGAGATCATGCTACTCACTTTCAAAATAAGCACATTTATTTAGTCAAAACGAGAATAAGAAAAATGTTTTTATTTCGAAATAGAGCCTTCCATAAGTATTTTTTTTTATCTTCTGGGCCCTTTTTCATTAAGGGCGCAAAATAAAAGAAACTGAATATAATTTTTTGATCTGTAAAATTACTCTAACTCTTCGAGATTCAAAATTTTATCGTTGGATTTGAGAGATGATCAAAGATCCTAAAGAAAGTTTCATCCCTCATCTTATGTGGAACTTTTCCCACTTCAACCTAGATTTTAAAGCTGCATAAAAATATTGTAAATTCGAGACTTAAAATTTTATTATTGAATATTGATAATATAGCTGTATTTTATGAGAAAGGGTCCTAAAAAAAGTTTTATCTCTTTGTCTCATGTGGAAGTTTCCCCATTTCAACCCTTAATATTTTTAAAATTCCGCAAAGGTAGCCAACTTTGTGATATAAAACTAGAAAGCTGATCATTTTGGTCATCAAAAGTACTCTCTGAAATTAAAATCAGTAAAGAATTCAAGAGAGTTGAAGCATTTTTAAGAGATTTCAAGACACTAAGTGATTTTAAGGAAATTCAAGGAATTGATTCGAATGTGCAGGAAATAAATATAAAATCCCTTAAAATTACTTGAAGTTCTTTTAAATCTTTTTAATCTTCTGTAAATGTCCTAAAATTGTTAAAAATATTTCAAAATTCCTTGGAGTTCATTAAATCTCTTGAAATGTCTTCAAAACTCTTCAAATTTCTTTAAATTCATTAAAATCAGTTAATATATTTTTAAATCTTGCGTTATTTCTAAAAAAATCGTTTTTCTTTCAACTCCTCAAAATCGCTTTAAATCCTTAAAATCACTTAAAATCTTTTAGCACCTCTTGAAATTTTATTAAATTCCTTACAAGTTTATTAAAATTTTTTTAAATTCTATGAAATCTCTTAAAATCCCTGGCTACTCTGGATAAATTTCAGCTATTAAATAAACAAAAATGTTGGATTTTGCAACTAGTGTTTGAATTTAAATTTTGGTTATTTCAAAACTTATACATAAAAATGAAATTTTTCAAAATGACAAATAACCAATAACCTTTCGACACAAGGAATCTTTTCTTCCCTTTGAATTTTGATTATTTGAGAACTTATAGTCGAAAAATTTTTTAATTCAATTTTTTGAAAAATCTTTGGGCACGTTTTGAGATATTTGTTTTGCAAATAAACCCTACAAATTTCATTAATTTATCTACCACTATCTTTAAGTTATAATGGCGACAAAAAACGGGAAGAATTGATCAGAACGTTGTATTAGACATTTATCAACTGAGGAAATTATGATTAACAATTTTTTAAATATTGAAAAATGTATTGACTACAAAGCTTCCTCTATCAGGAAGCAAAAGTATGAAAATTAGTGAATATCACGGCTATCAGTGAAATTCCGCTGATTCAGATTAAGAGAGTAGGAAATTAATTTTCTATAAAATCAAACGTATCTTTATCTTTAGCTGTAACTGAAGCAACTAAGGAACTACAATGCGGGCCGGATTCAATAAAAAATTGTACTCCTTGATCGGTCCGATCAACATGCAATGTGATCCGGATCCGCGAGCTTTTTTCTCGTGTCTATGGAAAGACGGCCCTGGAGTTTCCGCGTTGCGGTGATAAAGCGCGGGCGCAAGGGAGTGCGAGGGAGCGCAAGAGAATCACGCGGTCCTCGCGGGGGAGGAAAGAGCGACAAAGATCGCTTAAAGCGGAAAGAGACAGAGTGGGTGGAAAAGGATTCGGAGGGCAAAGGGTAGTGTGAGCTTGCGCAATGTTGCGCCTGCTGAGTGGGGGGAGAGCGAGAGAGCGTAGTCGAGCGATCGTCCGGCTGTGGCCACGAGCTCGATGCTCGGTGTAGGTAGTGAGTGAATTCTGGTGAGCGGAAAAACGGTTTTTTTTTTGTTCCGGGGAAAGACCAATAGATCCCGCTTGGTCCATGGTGTTTTGTAGAGGTGCTACAGTGGTGTTTAGAGTGCGAGGCCGCGGAGTGCCGAGATCGTGGAGTGAATGCGAAAATCGTGTCTCGAACCGAGCGATTTTTCGATTTGGTGGGCACGAGTTTAGTGGTTGTTGTTATTGTTGTTGTTTGCAACAGAGGGTGTTTCAAAGTGGTGGTGTTAATCGGGAATCGCCAGCAGGGCAGAGGCTCGAACGCATGTAGGAACATGGCCGCATCCAGCCCCTGCCTCCCTCTAGAGGTAAGTGTCTATGTGGTATTGGTTTGATATGGGTATTCATTTTTGAATTGGTATTGGTATTGGAATACCTTTAAACGTGTCGAACGTACGTGTGCATCTCTTAACGGACTACCCTATACGTACGCACATCTTCCTCCTCTACCTGACTTCGCATTTGTGTTCGTGCCTGCCCACCTGGAAACCGACCTGATTTCCACTAATCTAATGCACCAAAATTCGCGGACCAATCTTATCGGATTATCTCCAGGGACTCTTACACCCACTCTGCAATCGAAGTTAAATTTTAAATGGACTAAATCTAGGAGATTAGTTCAGGAAACCCTATAATGCGAATCAGAGCGTGTGATAATGATTTCATCTTCTCAGAAAGCGCTTGGGATATCATGTGCCGAATAATGAGAAAAGTATTCAGCTAATTCAGCTGGTTGAATGTGAAGCAGACATTTTGCTTTCCAATTCTGGCTATTTCGCCAGTGTTAGTAACGGTAATGGTTGACTGAGCTTTGAACATTGGATTTCCCCACATTTTACTGGGGCATGCTTCTAGGGTCCGATATGTAGACCACGCAAATACAATCAATGAGGGTGCTATCGACAGTTAAGAAAATATTTCATTCTCTTCCGATCCAACTCCATTTTGAGGTGTTGTGTGTGGTAAACAGAATTTATTTAATCTGTTAGAGTAAACAAGGCTTGATAAGGATGACTTTGTCAGTCAATGATCTAAGGTCGATTGAGTCACGAGGATATAATCACTCACAGCTACTCAGCTACTGCCTGGAACATTTTCAACCAAATTAGTTTCTCTCTGCTTGTTTAGACAATATCCAAACATTTGCTTCGTATTTGGATAGTTCCTATTCAAAGGTTGGGTTCTACTAACCTTAAATGAAACAAGTCTGAAAAGACGCATTCATTTACATGATAGTACATAGTTTGACCAACAGAGCTATAATATTCGCATTGCTGTACGACCTACATACTATTCTTTCAATGCAGTCATGCTGGAAAGCATTTCTTGCAATTGTTTCCGTAGAATATCTATTTCGATTGCAGTTATCCGAGTTCAGCCTACGTTGTGTATGTTCATCCATTAAGAGATCTCGTTTCTGATAATTGTAATAGATACTGATGGGATAAAAACGCCCTAGTGCAACTAATGACGGACTGATGAAATTCTATGATCCAATTGCAGCTTCATTTTTTAAACTAATTTGCTAGGGTGTTGCCAAGGCAGTTAGGCAGAAGCTTCTGAACTGGAGTCGAATGAGCATTATATCTGGTGTGCTTCCATATTCAGCTTAATCTGATTTTCTCTTAGTCCTTTCTTAGGACAGATTTACTCTCTATAAATCTGAATTAGTACGATGCCATTAATGAAATCGTGCCAAGTCGTTTGTTAATTGCTTTATTGACCATTTCTACCAATCATTAGTGGAAAAATACTACAATTCATGGGAACATTATTTTTCGTTATATTTCTTAATCATTTTTATTATTTATATTGGGAAATTCGTTTTCTATGATTTTCCACCATATAAATTTACTTGTTTTCTGCTTCTGCCTTGGCTACATTTTATGAATAATAATAAAATATGTTTGGAGTATTATTCAAATTTGTTGTATTTTTGCCATGAATGTGTCTTAAAGTCAATTCTCGGGTTATTTACATTTGACACGTAAAAAAGGATTTCCATCTCGTGATTAAAAAACTGAAAAAAAGTTATAGCCTATCCTATAGGGCTATTCAATATTTTACAAGGTTTCTTATATTATTAGTTATTGCATATTCCTTTCGGCAATTTTTACTGACTTTTTTTCAGAAAAGCCGCATGACGATGACTGATATTGACTAAGTGTTCCTTTGTTTTTGAGGGATAATTGAATGAATGTGGTGTTGAATTTCAATGACCTACTTTCAGATGTTTTCGTTCTCGATGAAATGGTTGATTTTCGTTTTTTTTTTCTCGGTAGAGAAAAGTCCATCAGCAAATCAAATAGGGAAGTAATGATTTTTTATATCCAAAATAAGGGAATCACACAAATGCGAGCGCTACTGAAAATGATTTTATTATATTATTATTTTATTTATTCTAATTGAAAAGCATCCTCTACTACGTAAAGAAATAAGTACTGCCGTCAAATTAGTTGTGATATTCATTGTGACGACAATTTATTTTTATTGTACTTCTACTTAATATTTATTATTTTCTTAGAGTAGAATTATAAAATAACTATAGTTAAGATGGCGTTGAGTGTACATTTGATAATACTTATCATTGAATTGTTCATTCTAATTTGAGTTTTGAGCACTATTTCAGGCACAACTTTCCTACTTAAAATTCAGTAACAGGCTTCGTAAAGTTTACAGATAAAACCATAATTGATATTTTATAAGGAGTTCAGTAAACTGACCTCACATTTTGGTTTCTTTTATTATAATGTGTGTTTAAACCACGTTTGTATTATCTCACTGAAAAAATGTCTGCAAAGTTAGCTCCTAAACTAATTAATTGAATAAAAAGAGGTAATCAAACTCCTTCCTTGATTATAGCTATTTTATGCTATTTTAATTAAGTTTCTTAGTTATCAGGGGATATAGTGTACATTTTTTATTTATCCAGACTGTGGATTCCTAGTTTGCTTCAATTGAATGGAAAATTAGTCACTATAATCAAAAAGTGACTTTTTTTTGGTGTATTTTCCGGTGGAAAATTGATTACAAATTGTTTGAAGTGTCTAAGGTTTGAAATTTTGTAACAGCTACAAGCGTATTTTAGTTATTATTGAATGAGTGTATAACCTTTGCGACTGTTTATACTCCTTTAATTAAAAGTTTGAAAAAAAATTGATGTCGCAGAGTTTCATTAAAATGAAAGAATAGATTTTAAACAAAAGTTTGAAAGCAGTGTGCAATAAGCGCTGTCGCGTACTCATTTTCAAAGCGATCGATACGACAAGAAATATTAATGTTTGCACTCTTTTACAACTTCGCTTTGTTTCTAACTTTTCAGTTTCACATTCCTATATATATATATATAT
>JAUESI010000037.1:790795-837948 GCA_032275145.1 Synergus laeviventris
GTGAAATGTGAAATGTCCTCGTTGTAGCCTAGAATCCTGTTGTGTGTATTATTAGTGCTCACGTGTACTAAATTCAATCACTCGATTATTGTTATTAATCAGTGAACCCATGAATCTCAGATTTCTCGTTCCTCACCTTTTAATTAGAAATCGAGATTTTTATGGCAATAAATTCTCTACAATTATTGTTTTGGAATTTTAAATTTCGGTAATTTTCTACTTCTGGTAATAAACATTTTCGGTGATAATATTTTTACTTGTCAATTAGAAACTTCGGGAATTATTTTTTCGGTATTTTTTCACACTCGGGATTTTTGTTTTTCAACAAAATGTCCTGAAATATTAAAAAAAAACGCATTGAGTTTGAAAAATAATTTCATTTTCAATGCTATTATTTTAATGTTGTAAAAAGAGAGCTAGTTTTTGATAGGTAGTAAGCTACTTTTAACGAAAGGGCACAATTGAAAGGACGAAACAGAAGTGTTAGAGTCATTATTTATTTCATTGCGTGGGATATAATCCGCCTTAGCAAGACAAATAATCCAGAACGATTCTTTTCAAGCCAGACATATTTTCTTGCCTTTAAAAACTTTCTACTTGAAAAATGTAAAAGCTTGATTATTTTTTAAGAATCAAGACATATTTGATATCAAAATTAGAATATTTCTTTTAGAAATGAAAATGACTCAACGCGAAAATGATTTTCAAGTGTTTAAACTCTTTTTCAAATTACAGGAGAGAAACGAATGTTGATTTGGGAGATCGTGAATAGTTAAATTGGTAAAAGAAACTTGGAAGAAGACATGGCCACGTGCCCGAAGACTCTGATTTAATTTACGATGTTGGCGTTTATCCCACTTGACAAATTCGTGCCAGGCGACTAGAACATAGTTATGTAAGGGCCATTTAAATAATAAAGGAGGAATGGAGATCCTTTTTTTTATGAGATATACCAATATATAATTAAGCGTTTTAAACTGCTATTTTTCGTTATTCAATCAATTAATCGATCGGTACTTTACGAATTTAAGGACACTTGTCCTTCTCCCATAGCCCTTTGCCTCTCGATGTAACCTAATTATTCCAGGCTACTGATGTGTGCGGCAAATTACGACGCGCATGTTCTGTGAAAGAAGCAACATCACGAAATATGTGGATGGTTTGAACTTTATTTTAACAATCTGAAAAAATGTAAAGATACATATGTCAAATACAGCATAAAAGTCGCGTTTCTTATCACAAAAATGGCTAACCCCTTGTGATAAAAAATCGTTGCTTTTAAGGTTTATCTACTAAGGTTGAAGTTCATCTCTTAAACTAAATTCAAAGACTTGCTCCCCTCTGGTCTTTAAAAGTCTTTCCATTTCCACACTTTATCTATACAAGATTTGAAAATTCAACGTCCAAACAAATTCAAAGACTTATCCTGAATGGTAGGGTTTTCGGAGGGTATTCCTAAGTGCGGTTTCAGGTGCCAATAGTTTGATAAAAAATTTACATGCATTGTCGTAGTGAAAAATTATTCTAAATTCGAATCCTTTTGTGAAATTAGTCTCTCCTTTCTTACGTAAAACTTTTCATGACTTGAAAACATCAAAAAGAGCCTTTTTGGCACGAGCAATGTTTTTTTTTCATTTGTCTGCCTGCGCTCTTGTCATTGTCTGAAATTTTTTAAAAGTCGGACTCCTTGTCAGTAGTCAACATGTCAGCGTCAACATTTGGACAGCAAAAACGAGACAATAGAGCTCTTATAAGCTAGCGTATGCACTATAATCTAGCGCGAGCGTCGCATTTGTATACTTTATAAAAATCATAAGTATAGAAGGAAACTTGACGTTACCGGAGGTGATAGCCTTTCGGCTCCATGAACGTGGAATAAAGTAACAAACACAGGTTGAAGTAACGCTTGCACTTGGTGCACCAGTGCATCGAGCCCTGCTGGATTTTGTATTCGGCTCGTTTCTCGTCTACAGCAATTTCATAGGTTGGGTTGGGTTGGTACACATGCGTCATGAGCGCCACGTGTGGCACGTTGTTAGGAGTGGACTTCGGTTGGCAGTTCTGGTTTCGCCTGGAGGTTAGGCCATCGCCGGAAAAGTGATGGGAGGAAAAAGTTGGCGGGGCAGCGGAGCTTTTTCTAGGTGGTTGGGGCAATATTGTGGAGGGGGTAGAGGGAGACATGAATGAACGATCAATAGATATATAGGTATCTACCACCAGCTGCCTACTTTCTATACATATTTTCTTCTTTATGTCATCGCCTCTTCTTTTATCAGTTTCCATTAACTATGCACCGGCCCTACACTTTTTACCATTTTCCAAAACGCTGTCTTGTTAATATCAACCGAAGTTGTAAAACTTCGCCCACTTTATATTCAACTATCCAACTATGATGGCATTATGCATGTAGATTGCTTCCTATATACGCTCTCTATGAGGAAAATGCGAGTTCGGATTGAGTTTGGGGATTATATGCCTTCCTTTCAGTTTTTCCGACGTTCAAAATAAATATTTTATTGAAAATGAATATGAGATTCTATGTGAGATTCCAGAAAATGTACGAGAGTTCACCTTTTCTATTCTTCTTACTCTATTACAATTCTAGTTTTTTTTCTTAATTTATTACCATCCCCATCCTTACAAAACTTTCTGCGCATTGACATTCGCTGGATGTCTGGCGTCTGACTCACATATCGAGGTACTACTTGGCAAGAAAGTGAGACACAGAGTCGCCTCTGTGCTGACCTTAAAGATCGACAAGGACACCCTTTTGATTTATTAATCTGATCTGAAAAGGCGTTCGGAAATGAGTTCGATGCATATTTCGTCAGGAGCTATCAAATTTCCGCAGGATGAAACAGGAAAAAAGGGAAGAAAAACGAAAATACAGGAGTCACCTTTCTGGATCTCATTGCTGAACTATAATTCAGTCCAGATTGGTTTCTAAGAACATTGAAGAATAGAGGAACTTCGTGAGGAGGAAACAGAACTCATAGTGAACTTAAAAGCGTCAAGTTTCATAGAACCACTTTGCCTTGAAATTTAAGTCCTTTTGGGAAGTGAGCAATAGAGTAGTTTAATCTTTTTTTATTGGTTCGATATTTTGGTACTGGTACATTTTTTTGTTTTGAAGTGAGGCTAATAACCAATCAATGTACCAATAATAATGATTATCGACAAGCTGCCGTTTATTGAACGAGTATAACAGGTTTTCTGAGTGGTTTGTTGGCAAAAGTTGAAGGTCCTCCCTCCTCCAGGTGAAAGCAGAAAATACTAAGTTTAAAGCACTGGAATTATTAAAGCGATGTAGTGTGCAGATGTTAGTGCACTGATTCAAATGTTTCACTTCAGACTGTTTATGACCGTTGGATTTATACAGTTAGCTGAAGACTGCTATAGTTCAAGGACACTGTACTTCCTGCAGATACGCAGTCAGACAAAGGGACAAAAATAGTTTCGTATCATCCGGGCTACAGATAATTTTGAATTAAACCTACGGTTAAAAATATCAACGAATCACCACATTTTAATAGGATTAAGGAAGACCCATTAAGTCTTCAAGAAAACTTTCAAGTAGAAGACAATGATTCGCTCAACACTCTCAACACTCTCAAAATTACTCAATTTATTTAACGGATTCTATTTTTGAATTAATTGTCCTCTATTTCTATATGTGCACCCTTAACCCAATTAGCTGAAATTCGACTGGGTCACTGCACTT
The DNA here is from genome assembly GCA_032275145.1 of Synergus laeviventris. Classification (NCBI taxonomy): domain Eukaryota; kingdom Metazoa; phylum Arthropoda; class Insecta; order Hymenoptera; family Cynipidae; genus Synergus; species Synergus laeviventris. The sequence continues at coordinate 794,517 of JAUESI010000037.1, forward strand.
TTGTCACACGAGAAAACTTTAGTTACAGACACATATCCGTTTGTATATACTTTCTATTCGTACATATCTAACCAAATTAATTTGACAAACATTTAATTGGTTCTGTTAGTCCAGAGAACAATAATTCTATTATTCAGTTAACAGAATAGAAATCCAGTGCGATCTCTGATTATTGTGAAGAATATTTTTCGAAACAATTTTGTATTTATATATTATTAAATTTCAACATTTAGCACCGTTTAAATCTACAACCTTTTTTTGACACTTTTCTTTCTTCAAACCAACTGTCGCATATATAATAATTTGTATACAGAAAAAAGTCTAGTATAGTTTTATTTTAAGGCTACAGGTGTGTTTAAATTTTGCATTAAGTCTGAAAATGGATTTAAATTAAGGTGTTCTAAAAACAGCTGTACTAAAAAGTTATATCAAAAAATTTCTGTATAAATGGACCCCTTCCCATTTTTGATATTTCTATCTAAAAAATCTATTTACTTACTTAAAAATTAATGATTGATAATATAATTTTATTATGTATTATTAATATATGTACGTAGCAAACCATAAAATGGGTAATAATAAAATAAAATTACTTTCTGAGCGTGAACTGAAATCCATGAAACTTCTACTACTTGTCAGACAAACAATGAAGACAATAAAGGATCAATTTTTCACATTGATTAGTACTTCGTCTCAAGTGGCGTTTGATCTCCGCAATCTGTCTTTCCTCTCGTCTGACTTGAACGGACCTGCACTACTTGCAGCAGCCTCTTCAAGATCGCGTGTGCTGCACAGTGGTGTGAGCAAGTCGAGTCAGACATTTCCACTGTCTGGCCATGACTGGATGCATCTACTACATGTGCTAAGTCGGCACGTATAAGCTCTCGCGTCGCAAATAGACCGAAAGGTAATTTCGCTCGAGTATGTAGAACTGTTGTGTATCCCTCTCTAACGTTTTTCACGATTCTGAATCTTTGTCTTTTATTTTAAATATCTCCCCTTGTCTCTTTCACTATTTTTTACTATTTTTTAAAATCATTTTCTGCCTACTTCAGTCTTTATCTGTTCATCATTTTATCTGTTCATCCCTTTATCTGTTATTTATCCCGTATATTTATCGGCTACTTCCGCCCTGTGCTATCTTTTTCTGCTCCACATCCCTTTCCATTTATTTCTACCTTTTTTCTGTCCACAGTTGATTTCTACTTCTACTTTTAATTCTGATAAAGGGTAGAATATAGAAGATTATAAGCCGCTAGTCTCAAAATTCAACTTCCTCGTCTGTCTTCGTCTCTACTTGTCAGTCTATGTAACTCCCTGTCGTATCTGCACCCAATCGCTATCAATATCTTCCCTCCTAAAACCACCCGTTTCTTTTCAAACAGCCCTTTCCACCCCACATTCCAGATATATCGGCATTTCTTTCTATTTGACTTTTTTCAATATCTCTTTAGAGGAGTTTTCACAGCCCAAGATAATTATTCCTATTTATAGCCTCGTGATTTTAATTGCATGTGCCGTGGTTTCTGACTTGTAGCAGAAATTTACAACTTTTCGTCTAACAAGGTTAAAGACCGATTCTGTATACTATACATATTCACTTGCCGTTTATATTAGTACGATGCACGTACAAAAAAATGAATAAAGAGGATGAATGCTTTATATAGAAAACGTATTCCACGAGGTATATCTATATCTGTATTGTAGGCGAACGCATATTATGTATGTTGAACATTACTATCCATTCCAAAAATTCGGACTCCTGACTTTATAATTGAGATAGTTGAATAACTTTGGCCAAAATATAAATAAAAGGTTCTAAGAGACTAAATATTTATTCAAAGATTGCCAATAATGTCTTTTTTTACTAAAAAATCAATATATCATATGGCAAACCTTTAATTATTATACCCGACATGAATCATAGATATATCCCGGAATTATAGCTTCTGACATGATCCATTTTTTTCTCGGAAGTTTCGGGAAACGTGATCCTGCCATTCACTTAATCTATATGAGCAAGATTTTCTCCCTGCCTTGGAAAGACCCTTGTCTCGCAGGACAATTCAGTCTGGATTTTGCTACGCATTAGGCAAGAAGCGACTCTGATGGAATAAATATATAAACAAGATGGATACTGATATCAATCAAAAGTGTATAGTGGTAGCTCATTATAAATCCAAATTTCGAATATTAAATTTCTCCAATTCCCGTGAATTTACTTTTATAAAGTGAGTTAATTTTACTTCTTATATGATATAAAAACTGATGGTTTCTTGTACAGATAGCCTCTGCATTTGACTAAAAAAATAAATAAGCAATAAAATTTAATATTTTACCGGAAGAACATATTTTTTGCCGAAAATTAAGATTTTCGAAAAATGCATATTCTCGAATAAAATTAATATTTATTAACGAAAATTCCATAGAAATTCGGGAATTTAAAAACTCAGCTATATTGTATTTTTAGGAATATTCTACTTTCGTGCGTTGATAAACATTTTCAGCAATATTATTTTTATTTTGGAATTTTCGGAAGTTTTTTTTCGGTATTTTGGTTTTTTTGGTAAAAAGATGTTGACCTATAAATTATAAGAGCTACTGTTATCTGAGAGATATACCACACACGATATGAGTGTATCCTAGACTAGGAAGTCAGTTATTAATGCAGTTCTGACGTTATGGACTCATCGAAGCGGAACAGTATTTCTATAACCTCTATAATCGAGAATTCATATCTATTTTGGTTACAAGTCATGTTCTAGATTGATTAAAATAAATTTTTCAAAATATTAGAGTTAAGAGAATAACAAATGTTTACTAGAGTCGTGTTATTTATCAAAGGCATGTTTTCGTGATTTAAAACAGTAGTTTGGACTGGTTCACGAAAAAAATGATGTATCTTTAGTTTTAAAATCTTCTGATGATAATGAAGTGTGTAGTTATTTCGAGGGAATGCAACGTGCTGAAAAATAGAGAAGTCGACGCGAGAAAAGGTACTTTGTCAGCAACTTGGGCAATATTGATCCCCGACGGGACGAGTTATAGATAACGGAGAAGCGAGATTCCTGACGAGCATAACTGACTCGACATTATACAAGATAGGTAGATAGATTACCGTATATCTGACTTTGCCTCACAACAAAAAAATAGATTCCAGTTTCAAACCTCATTTATTTGTCGTCTCCACCGACACCTCGATAAACGGCTTATTTGTTCTGTATTTTATTATCGCGTTGCATCATTTTAATGAGACACACTGTTCTTAGAGCATCGCCTTTAAGTCAAGCCTATACCTATAAAATATTTTTAATACAATATAAACTAAAAAAATTAACCAGAGAAATTACTGTAGAATTTTCTAACAGTGAGTAATTGCAATTCAGGCGTCATGACGCCCTTTAAATAACGATCAATTGCAACCTTTTTAATTTTCACCTTATATATATGAGATAAGATTTATAAAAAATACTGAATAGAGTATTATTTATATAATATTCTATAAAATGTAGGGCAATGCATTTACCTCATGCTATTAAGGTGCTACTCTATTGAATTTTTGCTGATACAGCTGACTTCCTAAGCGTTTCAAAAGAATAGCTGAATTGCTTAAAAACGATTAACGACATTAAAAAAGCTTTTCAATTGAAATTTCGAATTTATTTTCTCTGCCGATGACGTTATCGATGAAATATTCATATACAAAAATATGGCCAAAATTATTTGAAAGGTTTTGTTGATCATATTCGCCCACAACACCTCGGCACGACGATTCCAGCCAACTCCCAACCAACCCCCAAACCCTGAGCTTCCCACGCTCTACACATTGAGTGGCGCGGCGGTTGGGAAAATTGTGACGTCACTTTACGCCATTTTGTCATGTGACGTCAGTCCGACGACAACTGGCTGCGTAGCTTATCGTGTTAGACATGTGAGTTCTACGATATCGCAGCCTTCGCATCTACGTACTAATAACACCGTACATGTTGATATCCTCAGGGTTGCACTATAGAAATACAGCTGTCACAGAGGCGCATCAACTCATGCTCTTCGGTATCTGGATTTTTTAAATTACACTAAAAATTGTATACATGAAATAAATTATAGTTTTTATGCAGTATCGGACTTTAGGGGGGCGAGTTCGGGCGCCGCGTCCGTCCGAGGGCCCAGAGTCTTATATTAGTTTTATTTTTAGTTATAAATTAAATCATAAGGCTTTATCGGTTTACCGTTGATCATGACCAATTTGAGTCATAGATCGGCGAAACACTGATATACAATTTGTAAAATAACTTCTTCCCTTGAGAAAAAATCACATCTAATATTTTAGTTACTTATTCGCTAAAAGAATATTTCTGTGACATTTCATATGCAAGCAATGTTTCAGGGAGTCCAAGATAATCTTACAGTTTCTAAATTATTTTGTAAAAAATTGAGAGATTTGAAGAGATTTTAAAGTTTTGCGTGCAATTTTTAGGGATTTCTAGACATTTTTGTTATTTTTTATGGGACTAGCAAGTATTAATTTCTCGTTTTTGCACACCTTGATCCTTTTGCTAAAAAGATTCAGAGAATGTAAACAATTGAACCTAACAAATCAAAGGGTTTAAAAAATGTTTAAAGGATTTCAGAAGTGTGTCAAATAACTCAGAATTTTCAATTTTTGAAATTGGAAAGTTTTAAGGATCTATATAATTTTCATAACATTTCTTAAAAATTCCTATAGTATACTTCAAAATCTAGAGAACTTCTTTTAAATTTCATAAAATTTCTTGATATTCCTTAAAATTTTTAATCCCATTAAAATCTATTAAATTTAAATCTCGTTAAATCATTTAAAATTACTCAAAATTCCACCAAATATAATTAAATCTCTTTAAATTACTTATGATTCGAGAAAATGTCGTCAAATTTCTTAAAAAGTATTTTAAATCCCCTGAAATATCTTAAAATTTCTAGAACTGCTAAAAAATTTCGTAATATCTTTTAAATTCCTTAACATTATTCAAAATCCCATGAAATCTCATTAATTCCCATAAAACACATGAAAATTCAAAGAAATATCATAAAATCTCATGAAATCTCGCAGAAGTTTATCTTATGAAATTCTTTTAAATTTCGTAAAATCCTTTTAAATTTCTTTAAATTATTCAAAATTCCATGAAGTCTCGTAAAATCCCCTAAAATACATGAAAATTCAAGGATATTTCGTAAAGTCCCTTAAAATTTTTCAGATTCCATAAAACTGCAATAACTAGTAAAATCCCTTAAAAGTTTTCAAAATCACAATGAGTTTTATAAAAACCCTTAAAATTCCGTGAAATTCTTTACTATTTCTAAAATTTCAATAAACGAAAATTTCGTATTCTCTATCTTAATACATATAACCTTTTTGACAGCAACAGTTTTAACGAAAATATATAATCTGATGATAGTTTTCAAATTCGGCACATTCACACAAATCGCGCAAATTCCAAAAAAAACTTAACCAATCAGATTTTTGAGAAAAATGTCTTCGTAATATTGGTAACATCACTTTTTTAAGATTTTTTTAAAGGGATCAATGTCCAACATGTTTTTTCTTAATATTTCCAATCCAGTTAAATGACTAAAGTTATTTCGTAAAATTTTTAACAGTGTCACGATTCGTCTTGGAAACTAAATGACCTAGAATTTTATTTAAAACTCGGGATTTTTTTAAACTCATTTAAAATAAATTTAAATTAGGTAATACTAGAAAAATTTACTTAAATTTTTGCAAAATTGTTCTGAAATTGAAACAATATTGGCAACCTTTATTTTGAAAAGTGTGTTTATATTGTTTATTATAGATTAGGACCATTTAGTTGTGAGAACATTGGTAAGAATATTGTGAATGACTATAGACAAAGAACCTGGTTTCTCATTAACTGTGAAGGACGAGAACCACTCGAGTACTTGTGCTCGAAGATGTACCTGGTACATGACCATTTGGCAGCGTTCCGTACTTTCTGTTACTTGCAAAATAGCAAAAAGCCGCTGGCTGTGCTGTTACATAAATTCATATAACTATCTCGTTTACCACGACCTCTCCAACATTCTATTTAAGGACAAACTTTGAAAATAAAAACTGACTAACGTGTTGCGTGCAATGTTTATTTGATTTAAAAGATATTTTTCAAAATTTCACGATTAACTATTTGTTTTGAGGAAAGACATTTTTCGGAAGCATAGTAATTTTGGCAAGTTTTAAATAATTTTATAACCGTAGATTTAGATCTCTTATGAATAAAATTTAATGAATGGACTATTTTTAGCTGACTGGCAATTTAGCTCCGCTTGAGACACCATTCCCCTTAATATAATTAAAGCCTGTAAAGAATTTTCAATTTATCTTACGTGTTTTTGATCTCGTAAATTATAATATAAGAGAAAGCAGGTCTGAAACTATGAGTTTGCAACCGACACGTCTCGCCTACGCAACGTGCAAATCAGCTTCGTTTCGAATGAAGGGGTCCTGTTCAGATCAAATTATAAGCATCCTTTGAGAATTCCATAGACGAACCCCGGCGCCACATGAGTACGTTTGCCACTAAGAGACAGACGCGGGGATGTTGAAAATTGCAGACAAAATTGGCAAAAATATCCACCATGGTTACAGTCAATTTACAAACGGCAAAGTAACGGGAGTGAATTCTCGGACGTGCAATTACAAAAAGGACCTTCGCGAAGAATTAAATTTCAATAAGGGTTATCGTACGACTCAGCTTCAAAATATTGTAATACACTTTTTTTAAACGTACTTTATTTTTATTTCGCAAAATGAAAGTCGAATATTTAAAAATCAGACTGAAGTTTCAGTGGTCTACTCAAACGAATTTTTTCTGTTACAATCTGTTACAAATTATTGTAAATGAAACAATCATTTTAAGAGAGAACCTTAGAAGAAAAAAAGTATAATGTGGAACTAATTAGTAAAGCAGGTTCATAATTTGAAACTAATAAAAGTAAAGTCACAGACCACAAAATATACAGTATTATAAGGGTTGTTATTACTTTCTATCAGATATTATCAAAAAATATAGTTAATATAAGAATAGCTAATTAGGTGCATAATTTTTTCTCTACCAGAAAGTGGAAGATTAATTAAATGTTTTAGAATCCATTATCTATTTGCAACTGATAGAAATTCATATATGGGGGATTACGTATATAGGGGTGAAGAGAGAATTTGAAGGTACAAAGCATAATTATTATCTAATGCACTTAATTAACCCATCGCCACGTTATATGTTTATGTCCTGGCCAATAACTAGCTCTTTCTCGAATAACCAGTCCCATTCCTCTTGATGCTGTATTGATTTTTCATCGACGGAAAACGAAGATGGTCGGCAGCAGTTAGAATTTATTTCTCGAGTATTTATTTATTATAATAGAATTTAGATACATAAAACATTTAAGAGAAGATTTTTATGACAGAATTGGCATTATTAAATACGAATGTATCGTATCTTATAGCCACATCTGATTAGCAAGTGCATCTGATCATTTACTGATTTTTATTGATTAATCAGTAAAACTCTACTAAGATTGAGTGATTCACTTCTCACTAATTGAAGCTTAGAGAGAATATACATCACATCTCTTCCACTTACATTTTAATGTGAATTAATAAATGGTATGGCATACTTCACCTACTGCGTCTGAATAAATCACGGTTTTACTACTTAAGGAAGATCGACCTTGTAAGCATCCACCGTTCATATACAATATACATTCTACTTAATATTTTGTTGTATTGATCAATAATTTAATATTGAAATTCGCACAAGTGAAAAAGAACAGAAGGCAATATTTTCGAAAGATTTATGGACAGGAAAGGAAAATTTTCATTTAATTTCACCAAAATCATAATTTAATTTATCCCATTTTTCGATTACCTCACTCCGTTTTCGATATTTTCGATAAGGGTTCTGATGCCCTAAATCTATTAGACATGTTTTAGAATTTTATTATAATTTAATCATCTAAAAGGGGATAATCGTATTTCTATAATTGTTTGTTAGTACACAAAACAAAGACATTTTGTTTTGTCGGGAGTCTGATGCACTTTCGTCCTCAAAGGAGGCGTTTATTGGTGCTTGCTATTTTCAGCGTAGTTTAATAAACCTATTCATATTGAATGCACTAACGTAATTATTTTTGCATTGCAGGTTGGCAGCAGCGCAAGAGGCGGCACAAAGGGACCCTGGATTCGCGAGTCAGTACAGGAGAAGGCAGAGGTTGGCCGGACTGAGAGGTCTCGGTGACTGGGCTAGCTCGGGAGGGGAGGTTAGTATACTTATCGATACTCTCTAATGATACGAATTTATGATATTTACTAATGGTTTGTGTCGAAACAGTTTGTTATAGAAAATTGGACTTAATTTTGAAAATCTTTAATTTTAGAAGATATTGTTTATAGATATTTTTCTCTGTAAAAAAAGTGGTTCAACGAAATGTCTCGAAAATTGTGCATACCTTGCATTAGGTTGTTGCAAACCTAATTGACTTTTAAATGATTTAAAATTTCACGAAAACCTCAGAAATCCCTCAAAAGTGGTTAAAATATCATAAAAATTCCTCTAAACCTCTTCAAATTACTTAAAATTCTACAAAAATCTTAAAAATCATAAATCTCTTGAAATCCATGTGAAAAGTTTATCAAAATATCTAAAAATTCCTAGAAATTTTATCGAATCAGAGAAAATCTCTTGAAATCTCTTAAAATTTTACGACAACTTTCGACCATAAAAAATTGTTGAAATTCCTCCATAAAATTCTCCGACAAACTTTATAATACTTCAAATTTCATAAAATAGTTTGAGTCATATAAATTTCTTGAAATCTTTTAAAATACGTGAAAATTTCTAAAAATTCCTAGCAAGCTCGTTAAATTTCATACCATTTAAAATACCTGGCATTTAACATTTCTTAAAATCATTAGAAATTTATTTAAATCCCATGAAGTTCTTTAAAATTCCACAAAATTTTTGTTTTAAATTCCGCGATAGCTTTTAAAATCTTTGGACTGAAGTTTCAGACGTCTATTATACGAATTTATACGAATTTATACGAATTTAAATTTTTATTAAAGTTATCTCCTTAACAATGAAAAACATTATTTGCTTAAACATTTCCCATGCTTTCTGTTACAATAAAACAAAAAATAAATAAATCAACTGACTTGACGTCTGAAACTTCATCTCAATTTTAAAATCCCTTAAAATTCCTTCAACCTTTTGAAATCTCTTTGAATTCCTCCACATTACACGACAACGTTTAAAATTCCGCAATACTCCTAAAATGTCTTGAAATTCTTTAAAATTCGGTGAAGCCTCTTGAAACCCTCTCTAAAAAAAGTGGTGTAACGAAATGTCTCGAAGTTGTAAGAAGTAAAAGAAAATAATCGTATTGTTTTCAAGTCCGGATTGTTAATGTGGGAAATCGGGAAAAACTTGGAAGCAACACTAAGAAAACTCTATGGTTGTAACAACCACAAAAATAGTAAAGTATGGTACAACTACTCATTTGTGGTTGCCACAACCGGGATTTTTATTGACAGAACTACACGTGGCAATTATTATGAAATAGTTGTGGCAGTTATTTAATAATAATTGACACAACCATTTGTGGTTCTGTCAAGAACAATCCTGGTTATAACAACCACAAATGATTAGTTGTACCATATTTTACTATTTCTGTGGTTTTCACAACTAGATAGAGTTTTTTCAGTGAATTTAAAAATTTAATCTGAACATATATACCAAAAAGATTAATAAAGATATATACCCTTGCCAAAATATGTTCAAGGGGCAGTTCCTAGTTTTAATTAATAAGATCGGAGGGGAAAGGTCTAGTGTATTTTTCCCGGGCTGCTTTTGATCCCAATTTGGCCCTGGTTAGTTTACTAGTTTAATTAAGTTGTTCGGTAGCAATAATTGCTGATATACGGTGATTATGTCATATGTTGTATTAAAATGTCAGATAATGTGTTAAAAAGTTAATATATTTTTGTTTTTTCAGGTATCTAGTCTGGTAGCCATGGCGCCAGGCCGGGATCAGGGTGGCGGGGCGGGTGGGACCAGCGGGGGTAATAGAGGCCCCTCTTCGCTCTTCATTTTGAGCGAGGATAATTGCATAAGGAAGCACACTCGCTTCATAATCGAGTGGCCGCCCTTCGAGTACGCCGTCCTTCTCACCATCATCGCGAACTGTGTGGTACTCGCCCTCGAAGAACATCTTCCCAGCCACGACAAAACCGTCCTCGCGCAGAAGCTCGAGTCCACGGAGATCTATTTTCTCGGGATCTTCTGTGTCGAGGCGAGCCTCAAGATCCTCGCCCTCGGCTTCGTCCTCCATCGCGGCTCCTATCTTCGTAACATCTGGAACATCATGGATTTTTTTGTAGTGGTGACCGGGTAAGCATTCTCTTTGTCTCTTTGTCCTTTTATCTCTCATGTCGAAATTCACTTACCACCCATTAATGTCACTTAAAGATATTTTTTAAACCAATTGTGAGCACCACAGTAATTAAATTCATTTGATCTAAAATAGCCCTCATAATCAATTTTTTCACACTTAATGTCGAGCACAGAAGGAAGAGATTCAATTAGATTCTACATTGGAGGGATTGGGCCCCACCCGACAGGGGAAAAATAATTTATAACTTGTTATTTGGTCCAGACCTTTAATTAATTTGTATTTAAATGTGAATTAACTTTCGATCTTTGTTTTAAGATATCATTGATGTAAAGATATCATTTTCTCGATTCGTGTAAAAAGACAGAGAAAAAAAAGGTTACTTTAATACTGACACTGTGGCATTGACACTGACACTAAACATGACAGTAATAATAATTTCTCAGTTTGGAGAAAATAATTTTTACCACCTGAGACATATTTAAAATTCAGAATACTGTTCTGGGTTATTCGCAGTACACTATATGTTAAACTCCTGCTTAATGTGATTGGGATACAGTATACGTGGGGTTGATACTGTTGCAGAAAAGATGCTTTAGTCGTATGTTATGCAACAGGAGACATATAATATTGCTGCTTTTATTATAAGCGGATTTGTTTAATTCCATGAGTGCCTAGCTTTTCCATGATAATTTATGAAACTTATACATCATACAGTTTTCCCGCAGTTCAAAAGAAAAATGTTTAATAATTCATCATCTGATATTCAACAAACTCTTTAAAACACTTATAAACACCTTCAAATTAAAACTATTTTACCCCTATTCACATTTATGTGACCCATGTACTGTTCCCGATATATGAGTATGATAACGCGTTTATCGAGTATTGATTAACGATTTTCGTTGGAAAAAGGCTATAATTTAAGGTATAGCACAGGTTGCTTTGAAACATAGATTCTAGCATAATCCTTGGATTAGGTCGATGACCGTGTTCGCCGAAACAAAAGTGGACGTCGACCTACGAATGCTACGTTCCTTCAGAGTCCTCAGACCACTAAAGCTGGTTTCAAAAATTCCAAGTGAGTCAATCACACTTCTGAGAGCAGAGACAAAAGTTCCTTTTTAAGCTAGAGATTTCTTTTTATAATTATTTACTACATACTATATTATATATAATTAGAATTTTTTAAGTGTTATAGATAGTTCAATCTACCCTTTAGTCTTTTAGTTTCTTCATGGAATTCGTCGGTGGATCTAGTTTATTTTTATTATGCTTAAGTTCCAACGGTCTAGCCAAATCCAAAGAACGTAGGAATCAGTCAATCTTAATTAGAAGTGAGCACTTGCTATTTATAAATTCTCAATATGAATATATGCTTAAAGGTAATTAGTCTTATTTAATTTAAATTATAATTAGATACAAATTCTTATGGTTTAATTAGGAAATTGACTCTATCCAAAAATTATTCTTTTGTATTCATTATTTAAAAACTAATACTTTCTCGACTCACTCCTTCGACATAGATGATGAGAATGTAAACAATAACCTTTAGGGGATGTCGATGTCTTAGACCAGTTGAGTAGAAGATTCTTTAGATAGGTACATTTGACCGTAAAATTGTTATTCGTCGACTAGTGCAGACTTTTTAGGAGCCAACCATATTGTAATCTGCACCCACAAGCCAATCGTGACTTTTTCAATCTCAATATATACATATATATATATGCGTGTCATAGATGGATCGTGAATTAATAATTGAATTACTAGTGGACTGAGGTAATCATTATGTTGTCGATATTTTATGGACGTTAATAAACGAGTGATGAACAGTAAGAAGACATTTTTTGTACCTTTAGGGTGTACGTAGAGCGAAGATCGTTAAGCTTGAAATTCACAACCTTATTTATACACACACTCACACCATTGATCCCTACAGTTAGAAACATGAATCGACGTAATAGACAGCCCACGCAGAAACAGCCTATCAGTTCACATTAGCCTGCAGGAGGCGTCTACCTATATTTAGAAACCGTTATCTTTAGCTATATAACCAATATATAATAGAGTCAACTATACATTTGCAAATACCAATTTGTATTTGCTCTTGTATTGAACCCCTAGAAGATTAAAGATAACACGATTATTACAAATTCTATAATTGCTATAATTATATTTTAATTATAGTCACTTTGAATTAAGGCTCATCCATAAATTACGTAATAATTTTCCCTGTATTTTTTGCGTTTCTCCTACCCCATATAACAATATCGTTTGGACTCTATGATATGTAATTTTTTCAAATTTCATTTAATTTATTCCCTAATCTTCTTTAGAAATTCGTTGAATCCCCTCAAATTCTTTGAAATCCTATTAAATGAGATTTATTAAAATCCTGCGAAGTTCTTTAAAATATCTTAATTTGCTTTGAAATACCTCGAAATGCCTTAAAAGTTAATTTAATATCATTAAAAATCTCGTATCATTATGAATGATAACAAAAAATTAGATAACAGTCTTTCTCTCTCTATCTTATAACATTTTTCTTCATCTCTTCCCCCTTAAAATCTTTTACGTAGCTTATGGATAGTCCATTATTTTGTATCATTATTCTGATTTATGTACTTCTGTGTAAGAACAAATTGAATTATATATCTTTTGACTTAAGAGCATAAAATTACTATAAGAGAAATTTTAATTTCGCCAACTTTACGGTCGCAATAATAAATATTTTTTGCTAAAACTTGTCCATTTATCCCAATTTCATTTAGAGAGATGTAAATGGTCTAGTTTTAGCAGAAAATATTTATTACTGCTACATAAACTTGGCGAAACTACATTTGTTCTTATGGTAAGTAACATATGCCCTTACGGATATTCGATTAGTAGTTTCGATATTAATTTCCATCCGTGATATATTTTGAAATATTGAAAATTGCAAATCAAAGAAACTAGAGAAAAATACTTCACCCAAATAATTTTATACTCTTCACACATTGATTGTTCTCATTGCGTCTAGTCTCATATAGTATTGGTAAATTGTGCTTGTTATAGAATAGCAACTTGTCCGATTCATCCTAATTCCCAAGACACTCCCTGAAAGTTACGACGCTCTTATACACGGTCAGACCAAAGAGTCTATTTCATTCAAGGATCAAGTCAGAGGAAGAGTGATGTAGTTTCCGGGAATCTCAAAGATGTACTTACTCAATCACTTTTTTATTGCCTAGAATTTTTTTTACGAAATTTCATGAATTCATGCTTTTTTCTGATTGATAAGAACAAATTAGGTTTCATCAAGTATATGGGGTTGTTCAAGTATTACTTAACGCCTTTGGGTGAGGAGGGGGTAGTATTAATTACGCCCATGTTAAAGTTACATACACCCCCCAACCGCTAGTGAAAATTTCGGATAAAAAGTAATTCTATCTTTTTTAATCCATTTTATACCAGAATTTGTATCCGAAAGGAAAAGTTTTATTCCAATCTTATCCGAAGACGCGCCAAAATAATGCCAATCGCCGAATGAATCCTACCTAATTTTGTAGTCAATACAAGGATTACAATTTTCTGAATTTAGTTTAAAAAAATACATAAGAACATAGAGTACAAATTTTTAATTCTTTGAAGATAAAATTTATCAATATAATATTGAAGATTCTTATGAAATTCATAATGTCATTTGTAAAAGGTGAATTTGGATTACGTTTTCATTCTGATACGGATGACGGATTGTAAAGAATTAAAAGGCGAGTTCTACGGATTGAACAGGACTGAAAGTTGTTTGGATTGATTTCGGATTAATTAAGAGGAACCACCATGCAGATTAGATCGGAATGAAATTTTTTGATTTAGATACAAATTTCGTAATGATCCAGAAAATTTGGGATTGGTTTGGAATAAATTTGTATTCGAAACTTACATACAAAAAGCATTCCCTGCATCCTACAAATCCCAATCCTTCCAATCCTTGAGAAACAAGTTAGACTAGACCCGCTAATGATTAGTATAACATAACTAATTAAATAGCCAATTAGTGTAATAGAGTAGTAAGTAGTAAAGTGTGGTGGGTTGTGTGTGTGTTTGGGGCAGGTTCATCACGGCGTTCCCGCACGGCATAAACAACATGGAAATGGATCTGCGAACGTTGCGTGCAATACGCGTGTTGCGACCGCTCAAACTAGTCTCCGGCATACCGAGTGAGTAGCGCTTCAATTATTGGCAAAAATCCTAAAGTGGATTGAAAATTGTGATAAAAAAAATGGAACAAAGAAAATGAAAGAAATTTTAAAAAGTACTTGGAAAAAGCACAAAAAGTAAACGCTGATGAGAACCACTGCTCGTGGACTGAACGCGCATAAAACGTCCATTCTCTAATTAGCCCTACGTCATCCTATAGTTATACACATAGAAGATTCTTAGAAAAGATGTAGTAGAGAACATTCTTAGAAGAAACTAGTTTATTTTAACAAATTACTGAATCGATTTTTTTTCGGCAGAATTCTTCAAGAAACGATTTTAGGGGTGGTCTTGATTGAATTTTCGATGTAAAGTGTTATAATTTATGTTCAGATGAAAATGCTAATGAATGATTTTAAAATAAAATGAATAGATCAGATTTATAACCCACTAGTTTCTGCAAATGAACAGTCTAAGAAATTATTTTGGTATTTCTAATATCCTGGGTGTCTTCAGAAAATAAAATCATAATTTCTTTTACTAACGAACTAAAATCGTTTCTGATTAATTAATCTGTCGTTTCGTATATTTCATATATATATTAATATTCGCTTATCGCACAGTAGAATCAGAAAAATGGACGTTGCACGTGATATATTACACGAGCAAAAATTTTCGTTTAGAAAATTAATGGAATGGAAATAATCGACTCTAATTTTTTCTAAACAGGTCTCCAGGTGGTGCTGAAGTCTATCATCAAGGCGATGGCTCCTCTGTTACAAATCGGCCTGTTAGTTCTTTTCGCCATCGTGATATTCGCCATCATCGGCCTCGAGTTTTATTCGGGAACGCTGCACAAAACGTGTTACAGCATAGAAAATATCAGTGAGTATAAACGTATTTATTTATTATTAAGTTAATTATTGACAAATGAAAAGGTTAGCTGAGAGAATAAAAGAATGGATAATTGCATGAAATCAACCCTCGGATCATTAACTTTGAATCAAATATATTTGGAAAGCGTTGTTCACTGCCGAGGGATCAGAGGTGAACTCGAGGTCTTTCCTCTTTTTTCCCTGGGTACAACTGATCGGCTAAATAAAATAAATTTTAATTGAGCCGGATTATTTCCCTGTATACGTCAAACAATAATTTATGCGGAGAATAATAATGATAAGTAAATAATATTGATAAATAAATGCGGCTCAAATTTATGTATGTAACTGGTTCAATTAATTTAACATAAATAGTAATTCATAATAAAAAATATTTATTTTTCTGGACACGATATGTTAACTGTAATATGTTAACTGCGTCGCTCTTCTTGCATCAATTTTGTTTTTATCTATATAACTATCAGAACTTATAATGCAGCGTAACCGTGTAATGCAGTATCGGATGTTCGTGATGTTTCCATTTGATGAAAAAACAGATTTAATCAGGAATTTATTGCTGCTAATGCACGACATAATATGCGGCAGGTACATATGAGTACATTTTTACCGAAATTTCAAATTCCCCAGTTGAAAGTTGGTCTAATCCACAGTTAAGGGATAAATTAATTAATTTCACTCGTATTTTCCAGACATAATGGTGAAGGAAGGTGAGCTGCCAAATCCATGTAATACGGATAATCAGAATTTGGCGCCTTTGGGTGCTTATGTATGCAATGCTTCAACTTCGATTTGTGCTGATCTCTGGGAGGGACCAAACAACGGCATCACTAGTTTTGACAACATCGGATTCGCCATGCTCACCGTCTTCCAGTGCATCACTATGGAGGGTTGGACTGCCATATTGTACTGGGTAATGCAAGATATATGTTCTTCAGTGTTAATCTTTTCTTCCTCTCCAGATCATTGCAAAAAATGTCTGGACAGGAATTCACGTATTCGTTGTACATTCGTTGTGGAATTTTCCTTCTTTTCCTTTCGTTAATCGACGGAGATTTTCCACCTGACCGCTATTAAATTCGCATTTTACCATCCACCTAATAATCTACAAATAGTTTCCTTGCCCCTGTTCCTTGATTAAAGAAATAGTTCGATTGAGTTGTTTCTTTTCAACTCCTTTTGCTTCCATTTTCAATAGTGTTTCAGGTAAAAATCTACATCTTCATCTTTTGTACATTTTTTGTCAATATGTATATATGTTTCTATCGGTGTACTATATAATTGCGTGTTTACTTTTATGTCGCTTACGCACAAAAAATGATTTTATTTTCGTATTTTCCACTCAAATTTTCACCTTTACGTGTTTCTCTTCTTCTGAATATCTCCTCTTTGTTTATTGGTTTTCACTTCATTCTCAATTGACATTCGGTGATTTGGCTTGCGTGTGAGCATGATACGAATATCAGGCAATAAAGCCCAAAGAGAATTGCAATTATTAATGAATGCTAACACTGACGTATATATTCACCTTGCTCAGTATAACACTGTCAGTTTCAGGCCTCTCCACGTCGCATCAATATCTCAATATTACCCTCAACCTCATCCTCGAAATCTCGCGAAACCTTTCTCTTATAACATTAAATCCTCATGCACTTGAAAATTTGTATTCCTTCTACTTTTGTAAATATACTTTTCAAAGACGACCGTCCAGCTTTTTAGAACGAAAAGCGAAATCTTGCAAATTTGATTGGTTGAATTGGATAGCGGTAGAGAAATTTTTTCCATCCTACTAATGAAATTCGTTGGAAAAGCTGGACGAATATCCTTTCAAAAAGATCGGTGTCTCACGTCCTTGTATTTTTAACCACTTTTAATTATATGAATATATTTTGTAAATTTCATTTTCATGAGGTAGAAAAAATTCGAAAGAGATTTCGATGGTGTTTTAAACCTATATTATTGTATATTCAAGTACAATGGGTACAATGGTTGGCATTAAATATACGTAATTCAGAAATATTCACAAATAAAGATATTAATAAATAGAGCAAAAAAGATACAATAATCATTCTACTTATTCCAAATTTTAAATCTCAGTATTTCTTAATATATGATCATTTTCAAGTGGCCAATCACTGTACCTATTACCTTAATTAAAAGATTTCAAACTTAAAACTTTCAAAATTAGGTTCAAGTTTGAGACGTCTAGTCAGATGATTTTTTTTCATTTATTAAAATAAAAATATTTTTAAAAAGTTTCCGAAGTTCCTAAAACTTAAATTTTTTATTCATAAAAAGACTTAGATTTTTTTTTAATTTCAAGGGGGATTTTGATAAACTTTAGAGATTTAAAAGGATCTTTTAAAGAGTTGAAAAGAGAAAGGAGTTATGAAAACATTTTTTCAGAGAGATCTCACAAGATTTCAAGTTATTTTAAGTTTTAATGAACTCCAAGGGGTTTTGAAATATTTTAAACGATTTTAAGACGTCAGATTAGATGTCTGAAACTTCAACCAAAAGGTTTCAAAATTGGATGATTTGAATTATGTCCAAAATTTTAATCACAGCAATTCAAAAAAATTACTTGCAAATTACTTTTTAAAAGTAATTTGTTATACTACAGTTTTGCTTCTTCGTAAATATATTCCTTCATCACATTCTTCATTTGGTCTTTAAGGAAGAGTCTATTAATTTCATAAGGTTAATAAATAGCCTTTAATTTTACTAAAGATTTCTCAATTTACAATTTATTAATGGACGCTTCCAAATCAGTGGTTATCTTACTGTGGTGTAGTTCATTCTAGTTATAGTAAACCAGATTTAATATCACGAAATGGTGAATTTTCCAGACTAATGACGCTCTTGGTAGCACGTTCAACTGGATTTACTTTATACCTTTGATCGTCATCGGATCTTTCTTCATGCTGAATTTAGTTCTTGGTGTCTTGAGCGGGTAAGTTTCTCTCCTTTTTAATCACTTCTGCGCCTTCTCATAATTGCAGTCCCTGGTCAAAGAAAAAAGGGAGCTAGTAATTGAAAACGTTTCTTTGAGGGAATTTCGTCAATCTGAGCAGAGTTGAATACGGTTTTTTAGAAATATTTTTATTTTAATAGGGAGTTTTCTAACGAAAGAACGCGCGTCGAAAGGCGAGCTGCATATCAGAAACAGAAGAGAAAACATCTCTTCACGACTGCATTCAGTTCTTATTTAAAGTGGATTACTCAAGCAGGTTTTGGTCTTTTGTCAACCCTTATCAAATTCTGCCAGTAAAATTTTACAAAGCTGGGCATTTTAATCATTTCTATTACAGGGGAAACTTAGTTTCTTACGTGAAATTAAATCACCCCATGTAACCTGTTGTTCGAGAACTTATCTTTATCAAGATAAAGTTTTAACGGAATTGGGTCAAAACTTGGGAATCCAATGTCCAAGGGCTTTTGAAGTTTGAAGTGTACTTTGCTTTATTGTCTGTTATAAATTTTTTGGCATATGTCGTAATTTTCACACATCTACAAAATTGGCAAACAAGTGGTACTTTGGCTTTTGAGTTTGAAAGTTTTTCAACTGTAATGGCTTTCTATAAAAATTGCACGAGTTATAAATTTACTCAAAAGGAGGTCGATCTTATTTTATCTTACGCCAACAATCGGATTTTCGTGGCATCTTAAAGATTAAAAAGAATTTCATCGATAATAAAATTTGACTTCATGATCAATGGACTCAGTTGAATTCGACAGCTGTTAAATCTTTATGCTTTTAATTATCAGTCTTAGCTTGAAAAATGATCTTTGCTGTTTCGTGTTTAATTAAGAAAGTGCCCGGCTTTGATTTTAAAGCCAGACCCTTCTCGGACGAGTAGAGATGTAAAGCTAGAATTAAAGCAGGGAATTCCAATAGAAATTGCAAACGTAGGACGGCAGCCGAGAATATAAGCTAAAGTTTACTTGAGGGTTTATGCAAGCTTTTGTGGAGAACGATTATCTGGTATCGGACGCTTTGTCGCCTTTAATCACGCTATCACCCTGTTTTTGTAACGCTTGTAGAGAGTTTGCAAAGGAGAGAGAAAAGGTGGAGAACCGTCAAACATTTCTAAAGTTACGAAGGCAGCAGCAACTCGAACGTGAACTGAATGGATACGTCGAGTGGATCTGTAAAGCAGGTTAGAGAAGCCGCTCGAAAATTTTGCTTTATTACTTTTCCCTAATTCCTACCAAACCCATTGGCTCCTCTCGCTCATTGTGTCTCGCAAACAATAGCTATCAACTTCATAAGTAGAGAATCTGTTATTTTTAATCCAGGAAATAACCGACAAAAATGTTATCTAAAAGAATTTCAGCTTGTTTGAGTGACACAAGATGGACATGTAATTTTTCAAACTATAATTCACCAAGGGGTCTTGCAGTGGTTAAAAATTGAAGTACATTCAATATTTTTCAGAGGAGGTTATTCTTGCCGAGGAGAGAACGACGGAAGAGGAAAAAATGCACATAATAGAAGGTATGTATTATCTTTAGAGCAACGAATTATTTATGTTTGTTCACGTACTCTTTCTTGTCTGCAAACCTTTTAGCGAGGAGAAGAAACGCCGCGAAGAGAAAAAAGCTTAAAAACCTCGGGAAGAGCAAAAGCACCGACACGGAAGAAGAGGAGGGTGAGGACGACCTAGAAGATGGTGAGTTGTATTTTTGCCAATCTCTTACCTCTCCCAATCACAGAATATTCATTCTATTCATGGACAAAAATTAAGAACCAGAAATATTCGATCAAACTGTTAACCGACATTTGATAAAAAAAACATCCCCAAATTAAAAATGTTCCCTTTGAAAATTGAATGTACATATAATTTATTAGCGGTATCATTCATCATCATTATTTATAATTATTATCAGATATTTTTTTTAAATAGATGTTCTTAAATGTAGGTGACGTGGATTTTAATTTTCTGAATGCGATTATCAGAATTCCAGACTTCACAGTTCTTTTCCTCCTTCTCTTCTTTTTTGAAAAGAAACTCTACACTTGCTTTTATTTTTCCACTTTTGTCGTGAAGAAATGATAAATCATTTTTCGAGACTTGTATTTTTCCTATGAAGCCTAATCTGCAAATGTCACGTATTTTAATGTGACTTGAAGTAATAAGGTTTTCGATTAAAACGTGAATAGCAAGTGAACTTTCCTCTTTGATAAATGAGTTTTTGTCTTTTTTGGTAAAACAACCCTTCGTTCTTGTCAATGAACATTCTAAACACACGCTATCAGATGCTCCTCTTGTTTCAGAGCCTAAGAAAAAACTGAAAGGTAACTACAATCCAGAATTCAAGAATTTACGTAAAAAAAGTAACGGCTACATTGTTCTTCTAACTGTTTGTGTTTACGTTGAGAGTAAAAAGTACTGTACGGTACTATTGTGCGTTTACACAACAATTCACACGTACGTACACATACACATACACAAGCATCTACATACATGCATACATAGGTATACATAAATATGCGCATATGTAACATCATTATTGTTGTAATCCTATTTATTATGTACGGTATGGGGGCGCGAGTCAACTTCGATGCGATGCATCCTTCAGTCGAGTTGACCGCGTTGCGTAGCTAGCATATTTTTTCAATTATTTTTTACTGAACGCAGTAGACTCTGACAGACTAAAATCACAGTGAACTTGTCACAAGAAAAAAAAATATTTCAAATTTACAACTGTTGGAATTAATCTCTATTAAATTTAATAAAATGTGTGTGAAGTCATTTTCACATGCGTATGTTACGTTATATTTAATTTAATACAGATGTTTCTAACAGTGCAGACTTGAATTTTGTGCGCAGCGATCAAATATATACCAATTCAAGTTATATTATTTTCAAATTAAGTTTTTTTTCTGATGATATCTGATGATATTGTTTTTACTGAATGTTCAAATCAAATCAAACTTCAGTCTGATTATAAGACGGATTTTTTCCGATTGACTGCGTGCAGAATATAAATTGACTAATTTTTATTTTTCCTAGGTATTGCTTCTATATTGGCTGGTATAATGAAATACGTTTTCTTTCGAGCTCGGAGCGATCATATTTTTCTGATGATAAATTGTATCACATTATTCCATTTGACTTAAACTTTCAGAATTATTTTTTACGCAATCAAGGTCTTTACTCTCCACTGATGCTAAAACTATTTAAACTTTTCTTCTTAAATTAACTTGCATGTCAACAGTTCTACCAAGAATTAATCAATATTATATCAATATTACAAATTAAGTCAGGAAGACATTTTATACTTATGTTAATTATGATAGATTTTTGATGAAAACTAAAAAGCATCTTTTGAAAGTAAATTGCATCTACATTTTCATTAACATACAATGTTTAATAATTTTTTATCGATCGCACCGTGCTTCAAACAAGATTATTTAGGATGCCCGATGACGACGGAGCGCTGGTTAATGTTTAGCTGAAAGCTGCAAGCTGCTGTGTGATGAGCTAGCGCATCCAATTATGAATGTAGAAAATTAGTTATGCCGAACGATTATCCGTAGCAGCAATTTTTTATATGAATATCAATTAGGTAAATCCCTAAGTCATTCCTCAAAACGTGAGTTCTCACGAGCGTGCAGACTTGCGATTCCGTTTGTACATAGTAATTTTAATAGTACTGAAGATATTAGTTGTAACTAGTTAATCCCGCTTTGTAGAGACTTATAGAATAGTATCGCGTGTCTATCGAGTGGTGGCATCTAGGGACTTTGTGATTATTATCTTTAAAAACATCCAGATCAAATTAAAATGGGGTCATTGCATGAAACTTGCTTAAGCATTTAAAAATAACTTCCTACTCTCTTTAAATAATTTACAACATTTTAGTGATAATTACCATCTAATTATCATCTCATCACTCTTTGCAACAGTATTTATAGGTAATTATACAATCGTAAAACTATAATTTAATATTGAATATTGCTTTTGATTTAATATTAGATAGATTGAGTAAAACAAATCTAATTACTTGATTAACATTCATGCCTAAAAAATATTTATAAATGAAATATAACACAAAGTTCAATAGTCACTCGTCACAATTTTAAAAGTTCTTTCTTTTTATATTATAATGATTACAATGATTATAATATTAAGATTTAGGACATGAAATTTTGTCTATAATAATTTGCAAATGCTGATAATTTTTAAGGTTTATCAGCCTATTTTCTTTTAAAAGACAAGAAATAAGTAATATAAAAATAATAGCAATCGATAAGTAATCTTTCAAAGCTTTAAAACCAATTCTAAAATAATTATAAACGAGTAATGAGAACTAGAGTTGATTAATATTTCAGTGAGAAAGAAAGAAATTCTGTGCATGGATTGCTATTTCATAAT
This sequence comes from Synergus laeviventris, assembly GCA_032275145.1. Classification (NCBI taxonomy): domain Eukaryota; kingdom Metazoa; phylum Arthropoda; class Insecta; order Hymenoptera; family Cynipidae; genus Synergus; species Synergus laeviventris. The sequence goes on from JAUESI010000037.1 coordinate 817,411, forward strand.
ATCTTATTTTCTTAGGGACGTCTGCCAGAAAGAGGTCATTTGCTCGAAAAAATATATGGTTAAGTTAACCAGAATTATGATTAAATATGCCCTTACTAGTTATAAAAAAAACAGAATTTCGGTTATTTTAACCACAAAAAATACTAAGGGCACAATTAACCAGAATTTTTATGACATTTTTTTGAGTGTTTCAAAAGGTTATCCAAACAACTAAATTCTATATGTTGAAAAACATCATTTCCAGAAAATCTCACTTTTATACTTTTAACATTACAAGTTTTCTGTCGGACTTCCAGAATTATGAGTAGTATTATTATTTTTTTCATACATTTTAAAAGGCCTTGCATTTCATTTAGAAAGTTCCGAAGTTGTTGAAAATGATTAATTTTCCCTACAATTTACCAGTTTTAGCATGGTTAAACCACTTTCTCAGAACAGAAAATATGAAGCTTCTGCATTTCAACGAATCTCGAAAAAAGTTTGTCTAAACCGACTCCCAAAAAAAGTCACAAGTTTCCATTAGAAATTCAGTAACCTCATTTTTCTCAAAACTCAGAAAAGTTCTGCACTCGGTAGAGACGTCGACAAAGACGTCATGAATTAGCACCATTTCCGAGTATGTTAGATTTCAACTCTCAAGCGTAGCTCCACGCACTGAAGCTTTTGAAAGTAACTTGATGCGTGAATTAGAATGCGTACTCTAGCCCCGTTAGATGAAAAACTAGCGCGTAAAAGCTGTGAGAGTGCTGTATAAGAGATCTGAAATTGACGAAAGTCAAAGAGAAGCAATTAACCCCTGCGCTTGCCCCTAAAAGTACCAAGTTGGTACAAACTTAAACAACTATTGAACAACTGTACCAAACCAGGAATTTGTTTTTAGGGTTTTCAAGAGCTTCCTACCTCAAATCCAAGGTGAAAAACCAAGGTGCCTGCCTGGAGTTTTGGCGAGCTGAGAAGAGGTTTAGGTTTTGGATAAGACACACGGTGAAGACGCAGGGATTTTACTGGTTCGTCATCGTCCTTGTGTTCTTCAATACAGTCTGCGTCGCGGTCGAACACTATAATCAACCCCAATGGCTCACAGATTTTCTTTGTGAGTTACATATACCATCTTGAACATATACCATTTTGAAAATTTTAGCAGTATTGTGTCTTATTGAGATAGCAATATCGTTTCCATTTTACAGATTTCGCCGAGTTCGTGTTCCTAGCCCTCTTCATGATGGAAATGTTCATCAAGATGTACGCACTTGGGCCACGCAATTACTTGGAGTCGAGCTTCAATCGCTTTGACTGTGTTGTCATCTCGGGATCGATCTTCGAGGTGATATGGTCCGCAGTGAAGTCCGGCTCGTTCGGCCTCTCCGTCCTTCGTGCCCTTCGACTCCTGAGGATCTTCAAAGTAACCAAATACTGGGCCAGCCTTAGGAACCTTGTGATATCACTGCTCAACTCAATGCGCAGCATCATTTCGCTCCTCTTCCTGCTCTTCCTCTTCATCCTCATATTCGCCCTTCTTGGTATGCAACTCTTCGGTGGTCAGTTTAACTTTGATGGTGGAACGCCACCCACGAATTTCAACACCTTCCCCATCGCACTACTCACTGTCTTCCAAGTAAGTACCACCACCATTCATCCATAAAAACAAGATATGTTCCCAATTTCAGAATAGTCGATAACCGTTATAAAATTTGGCCGACTGATCATTATTCAGTAGGGAAATTCATCTTAGCAACCGCTTTTAAATCATCATTTTAGAGATTTTAGGAAGGAGAGAAAAGTGTACACATAGACTTTCCTTTTGATGTTCTATAGTGTAGATGATCCTCGTCCATAGTTTTTTTAGAAGAGTTAATAATCATCTTTCTTTGACAGATCTTGACTGGCGAAGACTGGAACGAAGTCATGTATCAGGGCATTCAGTCTCAGGGTGGACACAAGAAAGGCATGATGTATTCTCTCTATTTCATCATCCTGGTACTCTTCGGCAACTACACTCTGCTGAACGTATTCTTGGCTATCGCCGTTGATAATTTAGCCAACGCGCAGGAGTTAACTGCCGCTGAAGAGGAACAGGAGGAGGAGGATAAGGAGAAACAGAAGCAGGAGCTCGAGAAAGAAATGGAATCCCTGCAAATGGCAGACGGCACTGCCCCAAAAGTTGAAATCTCGCCGCCGAGTCCGACGCAGAATTTGTAAGCAATCCTTTTCTATTATCTACTCTTATAATTAAGAAAGTGGAAATATTTGTTTCATTGATAGCTACTGTTATTTAACTGAGGCACTCTTTAATTTTTTTTACACTACAGTAAAAGCGGAAAGGGTGGTAAGCAGGCGTCTGAAGACAAGAAGCAAGATGACGAAGATGACACGGGACCAAAACCAATGCTGCCATACTCGTCTATGTTTATATTGTCTCCTACAAATCCGTGAGTGCATTATGTCCTCAAAACCACAATGCACAACTAATCATCTTATTCATTCAATAATTCCCTATCCCTCGACTGCAACTGATTGATGACAAGCCTGAAGAATTGTTTTTTCTCTTTTCAGCATAAGAAGAGCAGCCCATTGGGTAGTGAACCTGAGGTACTTCGACTTCTTCATCATGGTCGTAATCTCGCTATCGAGTATCGCGTTGGCCGCTGAAGATCCAGTTATCGATAACTCACCAAGAAATACTATCCTCAACTACTTTGATTACGCTTTCACTGGCGTATTCACAATAGAGATGCTTCTCAAGATCGTCGACTTGGGAGTGATACTCCATCCTGGCTCGTATCTACGCGAGTTTTGGAATGTTATGGACGCAATTGTTGTGATATGTGCCGCGGTGTCGTTCGGTTTCGACATGAGTGGTAGTTCGGCGGGTCAGAACCTATCAACTATAAAATCGTTACGAGTGCTTCGAGTGCTAAGACCTCTAAAAACAATTAAACGAGTGCCGAAGCTCAAAGCGGTGTTCGACTGTGTGGTGAATAGTTTGAAAAATGTCATTAACATTCTCATAGTGTACATATTGTTTCAATTCATCTTTGCTGTTATCGCGGTGCAGCTCTTCAACGGCAAATTCTTTCATTGTTCCGATGAGAGCAAATACACAAAAGAAGAATGCCAGTGAGTATCAAACTTTTTCTTATAGAATATTATTGACAATAAATGCTAATTCGTTGGGGTTCAATTTCAGGGGTCAGTACTTCGTTTTCGAAGATTCGTCAATGCTTCCCGAGGCAAAAGATAGAGAGTGGAATACGCAGAGCTTTCATTATGATAACGTCATGGCGGCTATGTTGACGTTATTTGCTGTACAGACAGGGGAGGGCTGGCCCCAAATCCTACAAAACTCAATGGCTGCCACATACGAGGACCGAGGTCCTATTCAGAACTTTCGAATAGAAATGTCCATATTCTACATCGTCTACTTCATCGTCTTTCCATTTTTCTTCGTCAACATCTTCGTGGCCTTGATCATCATCACCTTCCAGGAACAGGGTGAGGCGGAGTTGCAGGACGGGGAGATCGATAAAAATCAGGTAAACTATAATACATCAAATTTTTCTGGCAAAACTTGATTCTCTACGGAAAATTGAATGGTTAATAACATGGAGAATATTGACACTGTTATTTTACAGAAATCCTGTATAGATTTTACAATACAAGCCCGTCCACTCGAGAGATATATGCCTAAAGAACGAAATAGCATGAAGTATAAAATCTGGAGGATAGTGATGTCAACGCCTTTCGAGTATTTCATCATGATACTGATCGTATTAAATACATTATTACTCATGATGAAGGTAAGCATTCTCTGACATACTACGCCATATTTACCCCATATTAATACCTGGAAGTGAGATATTTAATTAACTATTGTCAATTTTAAGTAACCCCCGATCTATCTCATTTTTGACAAAGACGACATGAAGGGCAAAGATTTTTTCTGCTTCTCGATTCTTAATTCCCCTTTTTGAATCTCTTTGGACTCTCTTCCAATATTTTCTCTGATCCCCTGTTTATTGTTGATTCAACCTTTTTAACTTCTCGCAAATTTTACCGATCAATTTAAATAATCCTTTTTAATTAACTTTTGCCCCTAATGATAAACATTCTCGTTGTAATAAAACCCAATTGTAAAATAGAATGTACACTTGGAGCAGCCGATGTATCCCAGCGGAATTTTTTTTACAATAATGTCACGTTTGTTCCGAGAATTTTGTTGTATCTGCCTGTCAACCTATTCGTTCTACGTACATATATACTCGTTGTCCCTATATGTCTCTACCAAACACACGTAGCTCGTCTCCTATCTTTCTCGTCTTTAAATTCTATTCCTTTTTCCTTAACAATTACGAAAAGGACTGTGACTGAATATCAACTTGATTGTTATATTATCAACAGTAGCTAACATAAAATGGGGGTTCTGAGTGCAGAGCTAATTATTTCTCTTATTTCTTTAAATGCTAGGCATTCTTTAGGTAGACATTTTTTATAATAATTGAATGAATAGAGAGGATATCGAAAAATATTTAAATATACTTTCAACAAATTATTACTAACATTGCGATTCTTGAAAGTATGATTACATTTTTTCTATGACTAGTTCTTGTAATTCTTTAAATGTTTGTTTTTAACTTAACTTTACTGATACTCTTTAAAAATGCTGTTTCGTTATTTTTTCTTCTGTCTCTCAATTTTCTATTATTCATTTTCGTAAAGGGAATTACGAAGAATTTATTTTTGTACGTTGGACACGAATCCCTTTCTTATCCCGAATGTAGAATCGTGGAAGTCTTTTATTGAACTATTCCTTCTGACATTCCTCCTGATTCTGCTGTATTTGTTCGAATTTTCCATTGTAACGTAGAAACTCCGAGCAAATCTCAGAAACCCAGAATTTCTCTATCGGTTTCTTTTCACACGACTGATTTATCCTAATCGTGATTCTTATTTTTCTCCTATTATTTTTTTTTCCTACTGTTTTCTGGCTGCATGGCTAGCATCGTGTCCTCGTGTCTTGGTAGACAGATCCAAAGACACATTTCTAAATACTTTTTCACATGGAACGTTTGCCTTTGCACTCGATCACCCTTTCTTAATGGAATGAAAATATTCGCTGAATCAAAATTTTAATTTAAATAAACTAATTTATTTCCGTAGTCGTCTTCAGGAATTTTTAAAAGTTAATTGAATAGAGCAAAAAAATTACTCTAGCCTTGAATTGTTTTAATAATTTAATTAAAAAATTTTTTTCATAGTTTTTTTTTATAAAAATATTTTGTATTTCATATTTTCTTTAAACGAAAGTATAATACAGAATAATAATTTGTTTTGAATATTCAGTGCTACCAAATATTGTAGCTTAGAGAATAAATTCAAATAAAAGCGAATTATATCTTTCCATAAAATATTTTACAAGATAAGTCCCGCACTTGTGTTTTTTCTGCACTTTTACCCCTTTTGATATGCAATAATTACGAACCAATCCGATAAACTGGACTCTACAGCACATGCTTTTGACACGTAGTGAGCTACAAAAAGGAAAACGAGATTTTTCATTTGCAGTACACCAGATTGCTAACAACCGTGTTGCAAGTTTGAACGTACTAATCTTGCACCAAAATTAACTGTCCTTTTGACACACTTGTTGTTTCACTTTAACTTAATTATTCACTGCCTGAACGAGACTTGTTCAGTCGAATGTATTGCACACGCACTCTAAAATGTCAGAAACTATCTACTATGCAATAGCCAGATGATGTCAATCATGTATATTTGCCAAAAGCATCTAATAGGGAAAAACATCTTTTGTCGAAAAATCAAAATTCAAAAATAAAAAAATACCGAAGAAATAATTCCCGAAAATTCAAATTACCGAAATTAATATTTCCTGATAATATATAATAATATTTCCGAAAATTCAAATTCCGAAAAATAAAACGACGATTTGTTTACAAAAAATTTTAACATTTAAAAAGGTTATCTTTTATTTTTAAGAATTTAAATTTTGTTAATAAACATTTTCGGCAATATTATTTTTACTCGGGAATTTGCATTTTTCATTTATTCGAATTTTCGGGAATTATTTTTTCGGTATTTTTTTTTTCGGCAAAAAGATTTCTCGCTAATAGATGCATTTATAATGTAAAATTTTATCTTTTGATCCATTATTCCATTATTTTTTAAATAAAGTAATGTAAAGCCCATAATAAGAAACGTAGAAAGTTTTACATTTTTCTGTACTGATGACATCAATTTTGTCACGTTTGAATTTGAATGAAGATCACCTACACAATTACGTGTCGCATGTTGGCTGCTGCTGAAAATGACAAGCAAAACACGATACCTCACTGGTTGTTCAAAATCAAAATTTTGCACGGGGCGTTTGCACGAGACACGATACAAAACCTACATCTAAAAACTCAAATTCCTGTGAAAAAACAAAATAAATCAGTCACTTTCCACTTTTCTCTTCCCGATCTTTCAAAGTTTTCAGTTTTCCGTCTCCTTCGGTGTTGGTCATTTTTTCAAAACTCAGTTTTTAAATACCTGTGTTTATTGCTTTCGGTGGGAGTAAATCTGACCCGTTTTATTTTCTAGGACACTCACAATCAAGAATTTTCGTGCCATGACGACAGTGAAAGAAAACTTATAGACATTTTTATAATTACTTCTTTTTTCAACTTTCATTGTCTGAAAATGCATTTTTCTTGTATATCTTTCACTCTCGTCGTTATGTAATACCACTGTCGTGATATGTGGCATAACCTTTTTCCAATAGAGTCATCTCGTCTGTTTCCATATTTACGTAATGTTCGCCGTTGGCCTCAATACTATGAAGGATCAGTTCAGAGCAATAAAAGCTGCCTATATGTAATAAACTATAATGAACTGAATTGTTTTGCAAATCAAAGGGTAATTAAACAGAGGCTCCACGGCGATCATTATTATATCTTTATGTTCGATTGTTTAACGTTGATTCCCAAGATGTATAATTGTTTGTGACAATTTGTTGTAACAAATATTACACAAGAACCGCACGTACCACATACAAAACTCGCACGAACACGTCTCCCGAGAGAAAAGAATTTATTGATCGGCTAAAAGATACGATAAAACGATTAATTGATTGATAAATTATAAAAGATAAATCATAAAAATGTCATTTTCTCCTTGATACCTTTACGGAAGTTACGAAAAGTTCTTACAGCACAGAGAGGTGTTGTAAACAAATTGTAGTACTTCTATAAGATTTCTATAAAGATACACTTCTCAAAAAAATTATTCAATCTTTAAAAAAAATTCAAAAATAAATATTTAGAAAATTTTTAAAAATACATCAATAGAATAAATACAAAATTTTGTATAAAAGAAAGTTTATAAAAAATATTGAGTAAGATTGTGCTAAAGAAAAGTTTTTATTTCTAATAAATTATTTTGTTCCACATCTTTGAAGTAAATTTTGGCTTTTAATTAGGTAATCTATATTTTTTTTGCGTTTTTTAAAAATATTATTATTTGTTTATATTTGCAATACCTCTCAGAACCGTGCGTTTTATCAAAGGAAGAGACGAAAATGTAGGAAAAAGTATTTTTGTTGGTCTATTGCCCCCGTCATTGACACTCTGTAGGCTTGTATGTCCGTACGTCCGTCTGTCTGTCGGCCGTGTGTTTGTCAGTGTGTGCATTGCAGTACCACCGGCAGAGCGAGCCTTACAAGAATACACTGAAGTACATGAACATGTGCTTCACGGGGATGTTCACCATCGAGTGCATTCTGAAGATCGCCGCTTTCGGCGTCAGGGTAAGGAAAAAACCCCAGAGTGAAATTCCTACCCGATGCCTGACGGCTTCGGGAGTATCTATTTTTACGATTACGTGACCTTTCCTTCACTTTCTACCTCTTGTCAATAAACTATTTCATTTGCCTAAACATGGCTCCGTAAGAATTTTTTCCAGTCTTCAGAAAGACAATTTTTCAGTTTCAAAGAAGGAAATGTCACGTAAATCGTCACACTTTCAGTCTGGTAAGTTTCGCTTAGTAGAGAACGTCTAGAGCATTTGCTTAAAGAGAAATCGCTAATATAACATTATTTTAAAATAATTTGTCTGTCTGACTTAGACAATACGATATACTGATATATCGTACTAACATATACGTAGAAAGTAAAGTATTCTAAGTAGCAAACATACTTATTCACACAACTTAGTCTCGGTGATGGAACCGTATTAAGGAACATATTCTGAAAGTTAATTTCTTCAATGATTCTGAAATACGAAAATTGTAATAAATTGTTTCTGTAGAGATTCTGAAGATTGTTCAGACTGTTTGTCAGTGAAGATAGATTTTCTTAACTTTTCAATGTATTTAAAAGAAGATGAAATACAAGATATCAAAATCCTTGAAGCATCAAACTTTTAAGAAACAATCATCGATGGCTGATTTTCGATTAGAAGAATACAGTACATATATACACAAAAATATACAATATATCATATATTTCAACACACATTCTCACACATATGCTCAACTCTTTAGAACAAAATTTTATATCCAATCTAAGTCTATCCAACTTTCTTTCTACCTAACTCTCAATCTTTCTCTCTTTCCATTTCACACTCGCTCTACAAATGAAACTCTATATAGAAAAACTCTGCAAATATTTACAAAAAAAAATTGCCAACAAAATAACGCTCCGAGTCCCTGCATGATCTCTGCCTAATGCATCAGCACGCATTCACTGCACGTGATATGTTTTTTTATCCATGCATGAATATATCGAATATATCACTACGTGTAATGGGCTTAACGATAACAATGATTATTGATTAAGAAAGGCGATGACTTTCGTTCAATTTCGTCCCGCATGTTTTAATCGTATGCAATCGTGCATCTTCTATTCACACAATTTTTACAGCGCGTTTACTGACCACAGATTACGAGTAAGAAAACAATATATATATATATATAATGGTCAGTTTTGATAGGAGAGAGTAGGGATGTCATTCAATCAACGTCATCCTTAACCAGGCAGAATGAATAAACAATTGATTATTTTACAGACAATTACCAATTTTCTGCTTTCAAATAACGTTTAAGGATTTTAGTGACTTCTACGAGGAAAAGTGTCTGTCGAGATTTTTTGAAATTAAAAGAAATAAATATTACAAAATTTCCCTGGAATAATTTCAAATCGTCGAAAAAACGTAGTTCAAGGAGGCAGAATTATTTCTTCAATGCTACATCAAGAAATGTTACATCTTATTAAATAAATTAAATAAATTCTGTTTCCTTTTAACGTTTAATGGACGATCATTATTCGTACAGAGTGTTCTTCTAATATCAAGCATAACTTTCCTTTCATTTTCGCATAAAAGTCTTCCTGAAAAAATAGATTTTTCTCCCTACAGTTTTTATTTCTCTATCTATTAAGATTGTTAATATATTAAATATCCTTCAGAATTACAATAGAGCTATTCTTACTCTTTAAAGTCCTTCTCGAAGATATTAAAAATGGAAAAAGAGAATTTCGAGGTTTTTTTCCTTAGAAGGGCACTTTGTCGAAAAACAAAAAAAAATTAAATTGAATCGAGAGTAAACATCGGTGTGTTACGTCTGTGTGTTGGGTGTATTTTGTAGTATCACGAGGCGCCACCTATTCTATTGGACAGCTTGACCATCGTGAACTTGATCGTCACCCTACTTTTCCTCATTGAGTGCATCCTTAAACTCATCGCCTTCGGATGCAAGGTACAAAAAAGCCTTTACTCACCACTTCACTTTTTTCACACGTATAATATTATAATTTATATATGATGTAATATAGTACATAATTTTATATAAAAACAATATCGTATTCACTCTGTTTACGCAAAGCGAAGTGTCAGACGAAAAAAATTCAGTGACAGGCGATTGAATGCCGATTTTCCACAGAAAGAGATCAAAGCCGATGAAAAAATTTATAAAGAAATGGACGGACGTCGCTCATCCACGGTCGATAAAAAAATTAGTGATAGCTTTTATGTCGGAAAGTTTCTGTTCTTACAGTAGAGTCCTTCATAATTGATTAAAAGTGTATTCTTAGCAAAGTAGAGATCAGATGTTGAAATCCTTAATTGAATTTGCAGAGTGGGCTCTAAATTCTCTATTAGTTTTCTTCACTTTAGATCATTACTAAAAAAAAATATTACAGGCTTCTCAGCTTTTTCCCTATTCCACTGCTTTTCCTATTTGGTTGTTGTTGGGAATTTATCTTTTTAAAAAACGTTTCAAATTGAATTCAATAATGCAACCACCTGTATTCATTTTTCTTCAAAAGAATTTAACCCCCATTTTCGTGCTGCGAAGTCTGTTACATCAGTATTGTTAGTAGAAAAATACTAAACGTTTTTTGTAATAAAATTGATTCAATTTAAGAACGCTCTGCGAAGTATTGTTTAGAACTATACGTATTACTTTTCTTGATACTGACTAGAACTTCTATTCTTCTTGAAAAATTCGACTACAATATAGCTATAATGAGAATAGAGCAGAAAATAATTAGATAAGCTTCGAGTTCGATCTTTGAAAAAATTCTTTCTAGCTGCTTGCTATAACCGGCATGTTCCCGTAGATATCTTTTAGAGAGATCCTGTCACTTCAATCGATATTCATCGATCACCTTTTTATAACCTTGAAAAACGAGTATATAACAGAATACATCGTAAATCGCCATTCGACTCTTTTTTTTTTTTAATCACACATCGTTAGGAAGCACCTGCCTACACTTCGTGATAATCACGTATGTTCATTTTTACAACTTATAAGACACACTTATCACTCATTTATCGCAGGATACTCGTACCAATCTGCACACAAAACATTTACACACGCATATCAGCACAGGCACATCAGCAAACGCACATATTAGCATCAAGCCGGCCATTCGCCGTGCGATTCTGACATTTAGTTTATTTACTCTTGTTTTTTTATTTTACTTAATTACAGCTGTTGTAGAGCCTTTATACAGTTACTTCTTCAATCTGTCCTCAGAGTTCCGGAAGATGATTTCAAACGTTTCAGATGAATTTAATTAAAAATGATATCAGAGGTGTTTTTGTAAATTAGTCAGAGTTGAATCGTCTTCTAGGAACTTTGTGGACAGTCTTTTAAGTAATGTGGATTATGATTATTAATATCGATTTTTTTGTTCTGGGATAGAATTTCTTCAAGGATCCATGGAATACATTCGACTTTATCACAGTCATTGGTAGCATCGTGGACGCATTAGTTATTGAATTCGGGGTATGTGAATGTCAATTTTTACTATCTGTTATTATTACTATACTGTTCTCATTTTTATTATTGTCAGCGATAATCATGTGCGAAATGAAAACACATTCTATATAGGGGTTTTCTCTGCATGCGCTGTTTGTATAGGGTGAATTAACGTGGATAAATACTGGAATTGACAGGTTTATTGCCGTAATAACTGCGATTTATAGACTACCAATTTATTTTCAGATTTCTAAATTCACTAAAACAGTCGATTGGAACGCAAGTTCTTCTTTTATTTAGTACTTTTATATTCATGAAAATAACGGAACTACGTTTTAATCGAATTTTTTGTCATTCTTCTTGTGACTTAATTTATTGCAGAGATCCCTTAAAATGGATCGTTTGTAGTATTCATTAGTTTCATCTTCTTTTATCAGTCATTACAGGTCGTCACTGATTCATCTTTCTTTTATTTTCAATTTGCTCACGTTTTTCACGTTTCAATCTTATGGAAAATTATTGACATTGGAATTATATGTTAATACCGAAATTTCACTGATTCTCAGTGGATTTTTATTGAATCAAATCTTGAAAAAAGATTCACTAAAAATCAGTCAACTTCCACTGATTCAATTTTAGAGAGTTGCGGATTAAAATTTTTTCACCTACATTTTATTTTTAGACAAGTTAAAGAGCCAATGAATTAAATTGCAGGGAAATCATTAGAAAAAAATGTCTCTTTCGTTAATTATTCACATTGAATCACCGCGTGCGAGACAGCGCACGTAAAACATTGATTGAACAGTTTGTTTTTTTAATCAGGATCGCCTAGCGCGTCTTTCAGATAATGAGAACCTTGATCGGGTAAGTCGTTGGATTTCGCGTGATATTGCTCAATCTGCTAGCAAGCTGTTTTAGGAAAAGCTGCTTATCGTTGGCGCTAGAAACACATCGTCAGAGAGGAATCTGTCGAAAATTTATTTCTTAGTTAACTCGGTGTCAATATTATGTCTTCTAGCATAAGATGGTAGTTCGTCGAATTTTTAGGGTGTGTCCTGATTCAGCATTGTGTGCCACATAATGCCGCACTATACTTCTTATAGTTATAGCTCCCATAGATGGCAGTAGACAATTTCTGAAACCTACCAAGTATGCGATTTGACCAAAAATCGAATGAAAATTTATTTGACCTATACTGGAAAAAATTCTTTTTGTCCCCCCCTCATTGTTAAAAGTCGATAATTTGAATCTGCTCTATAAGATGCGACAAAAAGTATCGTGTAAATCACGGGCGAAAAGCGAAGTCGCAAAAAATAGGTGGTTTCAGAAATTAATAAATTGTGTAGTACCGAGTTTTTCAATATAAGTGTTACCACAACCCAACATGGAATTCACCAAAAAATGTACATCTTATACTGAACTTAAAATTCAAATGTGACTGTAGTAATAAATTAATTATTAGGCTCTGCGATTGATTGTATTCAAGAATTAAAAATTGGTTCTTTATGGTTACTACTATCCCAATTGAAATATCTACGTACAACTTATTATATATTACTACTCACAAAAAATTTCAAAACAGTACATGTAGATCTGCTTTGCCTTAATTCTTAATAGAACAGACGAAATATAATTATATATACTTTTTCTTGAGACATCACGAACACAAAAACTCGTTACCCGCATAGACACTTCAATGCGTCTTTATCTAAACAGGGTTCGTTCTTCATTGGAAATTTGATTAATTGTGTCTAGATTTATTTCAGAAGCAATAAATCTTCCAGCAATAATACGATTTTTCCTTTTCTTTTTAGAAGTTATTGTAGTAAAGATATTGTTTCAATACTTGATCTTTTTTAGGCAAAAATAGCTGATCTCTTGGGTGTCAAGTGCAAAATCGATAGGCGTACGAAAAAGTGCGAGGTAAATTTTGCTATTCCGTAATCCGAAAATTCGCTGGCCGTTGCTATTTTTTCAAAATTATTATTTTCAGTCTCGCAGCTTAACAAGGCCGTGCGCAGTGCAGCATCAAATATTTTGCAATATTGCTAACAGTAATAACACGTCTATTTATTTTAAAAACTTGATCAAATAAGCGGGTATGAACACAAAATTTTGCTTCGGTAAGCAAAATGACTTATAATATTTTTCCTTGCTATTTTTAAGTAGAAAAACATTTATTTGACAGTTATAATTAAAATTTAATCCTTCAATATATTCCGTGGATTGATTATTGATCATTTCATTGGAAAATATTGCCAACGTTGCAGGAAATCTGTTCAAGTAATTATATTTGTTGAATAAATGCACTTATTTAGACGCAAATTTTATCTGATAATTACCTGCAGCTGTAGATCATTTTATTATTAGCCTCAACTTCGAAATCTCGCAAAGCTGATATTTACTTTCTGCTTGCATTTGGACGATAAAGACGCATCATTAAACATTATTAAGGTCCGGAATTAAAGAAAGTTCTTTCATTTTTTAATCACTTTCTTTACATCTTTTAAAATGCAAATGTAAAACAAATGAAATCTTTCTTTAATAGCCGAACTAGAATTTACTTTTTTTTTTGAGCAACGATGAAACATACATTTCACTGATAAAGGGAACATTGCCACGATATCACAATATACATTTTCAACTAAAACCAATCATCGTTGCTCCATTTTCAAACATTGCCACGAACATGGGCATATATTTAAAATTTATTATTCAGACGTAAATCAAACTCTGTTAAGTCTATATTAAATCTACGTAATCATACAGTTTTTGGGAAATGCTAGCAAACTATACATTTACCCAATTTATAATAAATTAGTATACCTTGAGAAATAAATATTTTCAATACAGACGTTCTAAAAGTCTTCAATTGCAATGAAAAAAAAATCCTCGCTGAATAAAATGCTTTACTTTAATAAAATTTATTTCTAAATATACGCCTATTTCAGAAATTTATGAGAAAAACTAACAGACACTAACACATACAAAAAACATAAAACAAGAACAATAAAACCATTTTGATTCTGAATTGAACTGTTGTGAAATAAGACATTCTGAGTAGGGTGCTTAAAAAAATGGACTTTTAAAATTTTCCAAATGCTAAAATGAATTTTCTTAGTTTTCAATTTTTTTAAAGTACCAATTTAAGAGCAAACGTTTCTGTCATCATTAGAAAGTATTTTTTATTTATTGTCGGTCGTATAATTGTAACGAAATTGAAGTTGTTTTTGGTTTTTACGGCTTATTCGTCAATAAATAACAAATACTTTCTAGATGTGAAATAACTTTGGCCTTAAGTTGGTATTTTTTTTAAAATTTTAAACTGAGAAAATTAATTTTCAGACCTAAAAAAATGTATGGTACTATTTTTTCATCATGGCAATGGAATTTAGAGGAAAGCGTTTGAAAAATTAAAAAAAATCACTTTTGTTTTAGGCACCCTAATACTGAGAAAATATATATGAGCTTCAATTGAATTAGTTGCCTCCGAATCGGATGGGAAGTATGCTTCAAAATAGAGCAGTAATGAAAGAATGGCGTTTTGAGAATCCCCATTCCTTCCTTGTCAGTGGGTGTTCTGATGGTTCGAAATGAAAAAAACCTTTTTATACCCTGTGATACTTCTTTAGTTCAGTGTTGTGAGCTATTCAATTTTCGAATCCAATTTTGGCGGTGATGTTCCCTTTAGAGATAGACAGTAGTAGTGCTCGTAGGTAAAAGACTTGTCATAATTCGAGAAATTGTGTGATCCTCTCTTTTTATAGCTTCGTTCGTGCACATGATTGGTCGCAAAGCCACTCGTAGAGTGTTTAGCAGGAACGCTCTTCGTGTAAGCGAGACTGATACATTGCACGCACGAAGTCCTGATCCATAAAGTGGGAACGTATCACCACTTTGTATAATTAAGTGCAATTTTCTCTGTCCCCTGCAGGAGAACTTCATCAACGTCGGATTCCTGAGGCTATTTCGAGCTGCGAGACTGATCAAACTTCTCAGGCAGGGCTACACTATACGAATTTTACTATGGACATTCGTCCAGTCTTTCAAGGTATGTAGAGTGGTCGCAAAAAGAAACTATGGTAATTTAATAAAACCAATTACTTACATTCCTATGAAATATTGTGCAATTATATGTTTCCAAACAAAAAAATCCAAGTAATTTCGATAAAATTCCTCTGAATAGCTTAGTATTTCCAAAATCTCAATAAATTTCATAAAATTACTTTGTAATTTGTATCTTTATTTCTTTTCAGGCCCTGCCTTATGTTTGTTTGCTCATAGCAATGCTGTTCTTCATTTATGCAATTATCGGAATGCAGGTATGAATTTTCCCCTAGAACATGGAACCATGTCATTCAGATTTTTAAATCCGTTTCAGAAATGTGCGATAATTCAGCCCTGTAATCGGGTCCATACACTCGAGCAGTTTTAGAGAATTAAATTCAGCTCACAGGAAAAACTACTTATTTAAACTCTATTGAATTTAAGCGATGATAAATATTCAGAGTCTTTTGATATACATTTATATAAAAACGTTGATTGGAAAATTGATGCATATATACTTCTACTATTTTTGAGATTATATGTTGATTAATACAATAATTAATACAATTAATTACATAGGTACCATTACCAAAATATGTAACCATTCGATACCAGTTTATATAAGTTTAATGAAACAGATCAATTGGCAGCACATGGAAAGCAAAATTTTCGCGACTAGGCTACACACTCACAAAAATTTCATTATTAGGTTTTTGGAAACTTGGCAAACGATCCTGAGACGGCAATTGAAAAACACAACAACTTTCAATCCTTTTTTGGCGGTCTTATGTTACTGTTTCGGTGAGTCGAGCAGCTTAATTCTGAAGTTTCAGGGAGAGAAAGAAAGAAAGAGAGAAAGAGAGAGAAAGAAAGAGAGAGAGAAAGAGAGAAAGAGAGAAAGAGAGAGATCACAGTTCCGCTTGATCGAAGTACACCACGCGGCGATATGCTCAGAATTCAAAGATATTTTTGCTCAGCGCTCATCTTTCACACACAAGATTAAATCAGTACAGTGATATACAATATTTACACTATATTTTCATTCAAGAAGAATCAAGTACATCAGTATTTCTAGACCTACTGTAACTGCTAGTATAGTGATCAATAAGAGCATTAGGTTCGCCAGAAATAAGGCTGCTCGACATTTTTGACTTATTTTCTGAGATACTCATTTTCTTTTCTGATTACTAATCCCAGCAGAAAATACTCGTAGGAGGTCTAGGCTAGTTACGCTTTCCTAGACACGTAGTCATTCCTTGATGATAGTTGGCGTATTTTAAGCATCAAACTGACTAGGATAGTATCATGTATTGTAGCTATTTGAATAGAACTTTAGCTAATTTGTCTTGCGATTTTATGGCCCAGCAGAAAAGAAAGCACAGGATTTTTATTCAGAATGTCCACCACTGCTATCATACACTTATTTGTAGAAGATTCTTATATTTATAATTGTATTGGTATTTACTATCTAATTTTTTGTTCCTATATACTTTTCTTTATAGAATTTTATTAGTATTTGGGAAATGGTAGTTGGGTTTGTTAGTATCTTGAGATTTGGGAATAACCAGTGTAAGCATTGGTGGACAATCTGCTTTTGTTCTCCATATAATCAGTATCCAAGTATAAAAGTTTATTGTCGAAGATCGACTCCCTAATGGTGCTTTCGCTCTGTTTTTGCTGTGGCTATCTACCTTCTACCGTTCAGGTGTTTGGTAACATCGCCTTGGACGAGAAGTTCTCGATTAACAAGCACAACAATTTCCAAAGCTTCATTCAAGGTCTGATGCTACTTTTTCGGTGAGTGAGAGCCTGGCAGAAGTAGAATTAGACTTTAGATTCCCTTTAGATATACCTCATCCTTCACAAAATCCAAGACATTTATTTTCTTGGAACACCTATATCTCCTGCTATACTTCGCAAAGAAAAATAATTAAATTCAAATTGAGATTGATAGAGAATAAAAGCATTTACTTCATTTTCTATGAACAGCGGCTGGGTAAAAAGGATTTTTGAAAAATAAGTGTCTTGACACTTACAATTGGTAGAGTAGTTCACCCCTATTGCACATTTTGCGTTTATTCTGCATCCTATTCTTTATAATACCGCAATATCGGATAAAGTAGATGACTTACATCCGAATGAAATGGCTTCACCATTTTTTTCGTTCCTTTATTTTGTGTAGTATTTTGGAAGAGTTTTTTTAGCTTCTTTACGCCGAGAAATCGACTTCGCTTCGAACTAAAAGCTTCTTTTATATTTTAAAAAAGTTGATATCAGACTTTCAACTTTTTGTATTGGTAGTCTTAAACCTAATTTTCTTCTTCTTTCTAAACTTTCAAAAGCGAACTCGATTTACACAGCCCTATTCACTTTGCAAAATACGTGGTGCCTTCGATCAAAGCAATCTTTTACAGGTTCCACTTACTGGGAAGTCTTGTCTACAAATGAAAGTTCGCTAGATGTCATTCTTAAAAAAATGTTCACCTAATGTTTACTTGTGCGTCCATGATGTACACATCTAACGATCTTTCCAAATTTTAAGATACACTGAGAGAAAAATTTGATACTATCTTGCAAACATTGAAGTTTTAATTTTCAAAATTTTATTTCCTGAGCCACTGATTGTGGAGAGACTTTCTTTTCTCTCAGTGTAGAAGAGAGATTTTCATTCTGCTGACACAAAATGTTGATTATAGATGTGCCACGGGTGAAGCATGGCCGAATATTATGCTGGCTTGTGTAAAAGATCGAAAGTGTGATCCAAATTCGAACAAAGGAGATGAAGAAACTTGTGGCTCGAATCTTGCCTACGCTTACTTCGTGTCATTTATCTTCTTCTGCTCATTTCTCATGTTGAATCTGTTCGTCGCCGTCATTATGGATAACTTCGACTACCTCACTCGAGATTCCTCGATCTTAGGAGCTCATCATCTCGATGAGTTTGTCAGGATATGGGCCGAGTACGATCCCAATGCCACTGGCAAAATTCACTATTCAGAGATGTACGACATGCTCAAGAATATGGATCCTCCATTAGGATTTGGTAATAAGTGTCCAAATAGACTCGCTTATAAGAAACTTATCAGGATGAACATGCCCGTTGACGTTGACGGGAAGGTCAATTTCACAACGACGCTCTTTGCCTTGATCCGGGAAAATCTTAGCATCAAGATGAGAAATGGTAAACATTTTTTTTTTAAATGACCAATTTTATTATTTATTAGCCTGAACCAACAACCTTAAACATGTTACTTATAAATCTTTGACCTGCAGCCTTCGAGATGGACCAAGCAGATGACGAACTTAGGGATACCATAACAAATATTTGGCCTCTACAAGCTAAGAAGATGTTAGATCTTTTAATACCTAGAAATACAGGTAATTATCTTAATTGAAATGAAAAGTCTCAGAAATGATTTAAACTCAAATTCGTTCGCTTTTATCTTTTGCAGAGCTGAATAAAAATAAACTTACCGTTGGTAAGATATATGGTGGTCTTCTGATCCTCGAAAGTTGGAAGACGACTAGGTTCGGTCAAATAGAAGGAACCGGCGGTCAGGTGAGTCGAATAAAAATACATAATCATAATGTGAAATAAGCGTTTTTTAAAAGGAAGTTTTGAATTAAGTTCCGTTTCCCGCGATTCTGCGTTCTTAATCCCTTTTTTCATTCTAAAAATATGATTTTTCTTTCGTACTTAGGTATATAGTAAAAATGTATTATTCCATCATGAAAGAAAATATATTTTAGAAGGAAGAAAGAGGATTATTCTAATGAAGATTATGTTAAATTATGAGTGTTTATCGTTCGCTTCTTCGTGGTATGAATTGACAGCCAGTTTGAGAACTGAATTTGAGTTAGCAAATCAATTGTTCCTAGTAGTTATTAGTTTACCTTGCCCTTTTCCTCTTTTCCTCGAATAAAATCAAAATTCTCAAATAATTTTTTTATAATATTTTCTGAAAGAAAAATTTCCCTGTAGTTAATTCGAGATAAAACTGATAATTCCTCTAACCCAAAACCTTTAAAGTCTCTCCCTTTTCCGCTGAGTAGAACTGAAAGTTTTTCGAAAGTGTTTACCACACCAAATTATCGAAAAGAACGATTTAGTTTAGACTGAAACTTGATCTTGTGATTTCATGCTAGTTAAAGATGAAACGAATACTATTAATATTATCTGAAGAAGCAAAATAACAATTTTTAAATACTATAAGCGGATTTTAAGAAGCTCAAGATCAATGTTTAGTAAATGTTCCAATACCCGAATTTTGAAGTATTTGAGACAATATGTGTAGAAACATTTTGGTGTTACCCTTCCTAATCGGATAAAACCAATTTCAAGGTGGTTAATCATTGTAGATAGTTCCTCGCGATGTCTCATATAATAATTAATAAGTCTACTATCTATAATAATAGAGCGATTCAGTAGCGAAGGAAGAACAAAGGCTGCATTTCTAATCCAAACATTATATTTAAAAATCTTGGCCTTTATTCTTAATTCAGGAAGGACAGGAAATTTGCAACATTATTTAATATTAATTTTATGATAGAATATAATTTAGTAAACTTCACAAGTTTAGATTCACAATTATTTCTTGTCCTTTCGCCTTCACCTGCAGACGTTTAACAAAAGTGGTGAATCGATTAGAATTAATAATAATTTCTCTAATAGTTAGGGAACAGTGAATTCAGAATGAGTTTCTAGTCTAATAGAAGATTGCTCAGTGTTTGACCTCTATTCTAATTTTCTGACCTTTAGCAAAGAACTACAGTGAAAATTGATTAACTAGCGATTAGCGTATAATTAGGTAATAGTCAAGTTTTAAACTTCACTTGAACGTTAGTCAAGGTTCAAAATTTACGTTAATATTAGATATTATTCTTGCAATTTCTATAAGAG
This sequence comes from Synergus laeviventris, assembly GCA_032275145.1. Taxonomy (NCBI): domain Eukaryota; kingdom Metazoa; phylum Arthropoda; class Insecta; order Hymenoptera; family Cynipidae; genus Synergus; species Synergus laeviventris. The sequence continues at coordinate 837,612 of JAUESI010000037.1, forward strand.
GATCTTTATGCTCTCAATCATCTCTTTGTGTTTCTCTTTGTTTTCCAGACTGATAACGATCTTATCGATAACGATAATGCCGGGCAAAATCCTGCAGCCCAGGCGGTAGTACTTACTTTTTTCTCTTACTTATCTCATACATTCATTTATGAACATTTTTTCATATTTGTACTTACTAATCCCTTTTTGTACCTCACAAACTCACAGCAATGACTCTTTTCGTTTCCTAATACTAAAACTGTAACTTGTAATTATTTTCTATTTGTCAATATTTAGACTTTAAATCACAAGAAAAAAAGTCTTGTTCAAATTTATAAATAATTAATTATTTATCACT